>JASCZW010001488.1:0-291175 GCA_034211315.2 Aedes japonicus
ATCGATTCTTCATCGTGGTTCCTAGCAGCGGCAAACGACATGCAACGACGACGATCGTAACCCTGGAACGTGACGCAGAGACCAGAGACATCGCTACGACAGCAACGCTTCCCATCTGACCTCAGCAATTTAGATTAGGAAACTCAGTTTCTAGATCCTAGGTCCTAGGCAGGAACTCAGTTTTTCCTGAAGATTCGTGGTGTGTTACTACTGTCTAAGAAGAACTAGTGCTTAATTAAAATATATAAAGAACAGTAGTGAGTAGTGCTAAGTTAAGATGTACTAAGAGAATAAATAGGGTTAGTTAAAACAAAAACCTTTTTTAAAAAATGCACTGATAACATCCAGTGCTTAAGAATATATGTTTATGCAAAGAAAAAACGATTGATTGAGATATTAATCCTTCGTTCTGTTATATTTTCGAACTATCTGTGGTACAGCCGCATTCAGATTTCGTTCATTTTCCTCAGATACGCTAGCGATAGCGGTTCTTCATCTTCTCTTGAAATCGTCGATCTCCTTTGCTTTTTTCTTAGTTTCCGCTTAACTAGAGCCCAGTATTTTTCTATCGAGCGAAGTTGTCTATTTTCGGCACTTTTTTGAATTCTTGTGTCTTATACCATTTTAAGACAGATTTTGCGTACTGACAAAAGGTCACAACAGAGCTGAAGAGTCGTGGTTTCTGATAAACGGTAACAACCGCTACACATCCTTGTTAAAAGTGTCGATATAGACGACCCTTTTGGATTTTCAACGAGAACTATATATGGCTTGACAAATAAAATACCTCTTGGGGAATTTAGACTCCTTCTGGCAATAATCGGCGGAAGAAAAGCCAGACCCGGAAGCTATTGAAAGCCTTCGAGCACATATGTTTCATCGTCAAAACATGGTGTAAATCTCCTTGGCACGACTTTTTGCATTGAAATTTTGCATGTCATCACGGTTGAGCTCCTTTTTTACTTTGTACGCCTTTAGTCTGTGCCTTTGCTTTGCTTTTTGCAGTTATGCTTTTGATTGCCAACTTCCATTTTTGCGAGTCACATTTTGTAAAGAAAGGTTGGGATTTTTCTCAATAACCGCTACCACCATCTTGTCATTTTGAAGGGAGCATACTATACCGACAGGTGGTGCTCAAACAATTTGCAGACCCTAAACGTCGGATTTTGCGGCAAAATTCAAAATCGTACAAAATGCGTTTGCGAACTTCCACTCGATTCGACGCCATTATAACAATTGCGACGAGAATGTGAACATGTTGTACCACAAAATAAAGTGGAGAGTTTCAGCAGTTCGATGTTTACAGCGATACGTAAAATAATTCAAAAACTACAATGAAAGAAAAGTGTACGAAACTTAACTAGGGCAGCCTTTAAACATAGCTGAAATTTAGTTGAGGCGAAACATTTAAGCGCTCCTAATTTTTCGGGTTCTCATAACATTTTAACCGTTATGTGCCCAACAAGGAACAAAGTTGCCTTTTTCAATTTCAAAACATGATATTTCATTAAGTTTTCATAGAACGATATTGAAACTTTGCGAAATCTCATATCTCGTTAATACTTATCATCTTGGAGTGAAAAAATGAAGGCATAGCTAGGGGGGCGCGAGGAGGGGCTTCTGATTTTTTTTATGAACCACTTTTTTATGAATGTCTAATATGACCGATGGACATAATTTATCTCCAGAAAAACCGGATATCCGAAACCATGTTCCGAAAATGGTATGTTTATAAATGTTTCATTAGAAAACCAACAATTATGATACGAAAACTGCGGAATGAATACACAGGAATGTGTGTGATTGCCATATGACAATCCGGTGACTTGATTTTGGAACAGTCACCCCGGAGCAGGTTCCCATAAAGCCACGGATAGCCAGAAAATTAGTTGAATTGGACCCTAACAATATGGGTGTCCAAATTTTGAAATCGTTCCAGAAGAATGTTTGCATTGTTATTGGACCATTCGGTCACTTGGTTTCGGATTGGTTAGTTCAGAGTAGGTTCCAATGAGGCCAATGGATGGCCAGAATTTCGTTTTGAATTGAACCCTACCAATATGGGTGTCAAAATTATTGAATCGTTCTAAAAGAACGTTTGCCATAGTTATTGTACCATCCGGTCACTTGGCTTTGGATTGGCCTGTTCAGAGTAGGTTCCAATGAAGCCACGGATGATCAGAAAATTATTCGAATTGAACCTCAACAATATAGGTGTCAAAATTCAAGGAATCGTTCCTGAAGAAAATTTCATACCGTTATCGGTGCATCCGATGACTTTTCTACGGAGTGGTCAGTCCAGAGAAACGCGAGTCAGAGCAATCGCTACAGTTATATTTGTCGGCAATAGAATCCCGGATGGAGAAATTCTTCACTCGGACGGCTATTGATCAAGTTCCTGGAAGAGAACTAGCAGTCACGCATGAACCTGTAAAGAATTCAGTTGAACGTGATGCAGCTGCAAGAGACCCTGAAAATGGCGCCTGCCACATATTTATTTATTTATTTATTTATTTTATTCATCTGACAATATGTAATAGTCATAATGAATTTATAATCTAGTTCTAAGCACGTTCACACTAATAAATATTAAACTAAAATTCAGGATACCGTTGCACTGAACGCGCAGGCGCAACTGTCAAAAGTACCAACCATTGGAACCTACTCTGAACTGACCAATCCAAGTGACCGGATGGTCCAGTAGCTATGCCAAACGTACTTTTGAAATAATTTCAAGAATTTTGACACCCATATTGTTAGGGTTCAATTCAAATAATTGTCTGGCCATCCGTGACCCCATGGAAACCTGCTACGTGGTGGCTGTTCCAGAATCAAGTCACCGGATTGTCATATGGCAATCACATACATTCCTGTGTATTCTTTGAATGACTTTTTGTCTCATTACTGCTGATTTTATATTGGAAATTTTTATAAGTATACCACTTTCGGAACATGGTTCCGGATATCCGGTATTTTCGGATATGGAACGGTAAAATTAGGTCATATTAGACATATGACACAGTGAAATAATAATATTTTAGCCAAGCTTATACATTGTTTTTTATTCCCTAAATATTTCATTACAATCGGTTGAGAGGCTTGTCTTTGAGGACGAGTTTAAGTGATCCCATTTAACCGTGAACACCCTTTACTTCAATACAGAGCGTTTCCAGCCGAAATGACCTGGAAATGTGGAAAATTATTTTCGATATTTTTTTATATGAATGAAACTTTGCATACGCGGTTGGCTTAGGAGCCTGAGCATTTTCCGCGTTAACATTGATTTTTGTGACTCAATAGTCAGTTTTAAAAAGGGCGTAAGCATTTTGAATAGCACTTCAATTAATAATTTGTAGCTCGAAAGCCTACACACTCAGATTATTTTACAGAAATCTGTAAAGTTTTTCGAATTCTCAGCTGCTGAACGTAAAACGATTTTTCGGATTTCGGTAAAATTTTACCGAAATCCGGTAAATTATTTACAGATATTTGTAAAATTTTACCGAAATCCGTAAAATCGGATTACCGAACGATCAGCTGATGTGAATTTGGTAAAACTTTGCAGATTTCTGTAAAAAAAATCTAAGTGAGTATGGTTGTACAAAAAAGCTGTTAAAAAACAAGTTGTGACCCAATGAGTGCAGGGTATTAATGCGAAAGTGGTTGAGTTCCGAAATCCAAAACAGTAAACATATTCCAAATAGGTTTAATATTTCCGTAGTTATGGTCATTTTAATTCCGTGGGTAAAAACGTTCCCTGTCGGCCTCTTAAAGGTGCTTTTTTCGTTGGACATACAACGGTTAATTTCAAACTACAATTTGAATAGAAACCGAATTGCGATAACTCATTCTGAAAAAAAAAAGTTAAGTGGGTGGGTCAAAATAAGCAACTCTGAAAAATGATAGAAGAAAGGGAACATCATTCGACCGGTGAATAATTACTAAATAACAAATAGATGAAAAACCAACCCACACACTAAGATTATTTTACAGAAATCTGTAAAGTCTTACCGAATTCTCAACAATGAATGTTCGGTAATCCGATTTTACGGATTTCGGTAAAATTTTACCGAAATCCGGTAATTTTTTTACAGATATCTGTAAAATTTCACCGAAATCCGTAAAATCGGATTACCGAACGTTCAGTTGTTGAGAATTCGGTAAAACTTTACAGATTTCTGTTAAAAAAATCTAAGTGTGCAGGAGGCTGAAAATAACGTCAGTAATAAACGACACCGATTTTCGTTAATTTTACAATCGTTTGGAAAACCAACCCACTTAAACTTCAACCATGACTCCATCGTTGCTGCAACTCGAATTCTACAACACCTTGTTCGAGTTTCTTCCTTTTCTGATTCGCTTTCGCTTCACTCGTTAATAATCGCGCCTTGATTACTTCTTTCATTCTGCCTGTTTCTTAATTCCTTTCATACCCTCGTTGGCAGTACTGTGTCATGTCTGTTCCGTCCTGTACTGTAGCAAGCTCAGCACGATCAACATCTTCCTGATAAGTGTCAAAAAAACCGCCATACCAATTGGCCTGGATATAATCCAGTTGTTGATTTTAACACTTTCCAAAAATATCAAATCCGATAACGGGACACATCCACCGATGACATCGAAATTCAAACGGATTAATTGATATTTCCCCCTGAGAACAAAGAACAAATGAACCTTCAATAACAAGTGGCGGCAACTGGAGTACTCTTCGATCATTAGTAGCGCAAACAACTCTCGATTGGACGAGTGCCATCGATTTCAACGCAAACAACTCCAACAAGACACAGCATAAGGAGCGGCATCACACTTTGTCCAATTTTGTGCTACGTGGGTGTTGATGATCGACGTTAACAAGCCCATCGATACCAAAGCAAAAGCTCTCCAGCTCGTTTCCAGCCCGGTACGATTGTTTCGTCGAGGGGTCTCTTCTTCAGCATCGTCGTCTTCGTCAAGACTCGCTCGTTGGCGTGAGTCCGCAGTGAAACGGGATTTTTGAAATGGCTTGTTCAAATTAATTACATCGCCTCTATGTACGGCCGATGCGGGAGATGCGGGAGATTTGAGCCAAGGGAAGTCGGTCGGTCCGGTCCGCTCGTCGTCATTATTCTGGAACTAACAACGGCCATCAACAGGTTACGCCCATCATCGTGCCGGGCTGGTTTTGTTCGAGCAGCCAGCCAGCCAGCCAGCAAACATTGGACTCTTTCTTGGCGGAGAAAGACTTTAAACGCGAGACGCAGAAGGTAAGAAAAAAAACGAAGTCACGACTCTGCCGCGGACCACGCAGGTTCCCACTCCCAGAGTGAATAGGCAACATCGTGGGGCCTCGCTTCGATCGATGGGGAAATATTCGACTGAAATATAAATTTATAGGAAAATTATTCCTTTCGTGTTATCGTTTTACGCTGTATTTCCTGGGCGCATCTCCAGGGGCGGATCTGTGCTTAAATTTTATTTCGAATGATTGGACCGCGAGCGACGAGACCAAAGTTTGCCGCTCGTATTTTAGTGAGCGATAATTGGATAGCTGAAATCATCAAAGGGAAAACCAAAAACAAACTGTTATGTTGATCACTGCTGATTGATGTCCACAATAGGGGCAGCACGGCGGGGAGGAGGGCGAGGGTGGGAAGTTGACTTTTTGACTCAAAACATGTGCATTTAATGAATGATTACACTTTAAAAATGTAGTAAATGTCAAAAAAAATCGCTCTTTATAATGAGTTTCAGTTTATTTAAAAAGTACGCATGTTCCAGAAATCTACATTGTATTTAGAATTACAGAAATCAGCAATCTTCCCTCGAAAAAAAAGTCAATCCATTTCAAAGTTAAGACATTGTTGGCGAGAAAATGGAAATACAAGGTTTTGGACGATATTTGTAACATTTTGTCAAACCGCTAAAAGCTTTACAAGAACCATAGGCGTAGCCAAGGGGTGGCAGGGTGGGGTCGTTTTTATTTGTATTTAAACTGTTCATGATATGGACAAAACCGGTCGTAACATCGCTGATCAATGGTTTTCTGTTTCACGGTAGTGTAGTTTCGTGTTATTAAGAATATATTTTAATTATATCCTTTAGTTTGATTCAGTATTTTAAAGTAATGTTTCTATATCCAAGAGATTTTAATAGAGCGTATGCTACGATATTATCCGGCGAGACGAGACGACTCGTATCCAATTTTCGAAACAGTCATCATTTAATAGGCGCGTGAGGTTGCAAGACAGCATGCTCGTCAGAGCAAGGATGCCATATTTACAGACATGTCTGTAAATTTGCAGACTTTTCATTCCTGTTGCAGACCTTTTTAACGATGCAAACATTTAGCAGACATTCTATTTATGTTGCAGACTTTTACAGACATTTGAAATATTTTTTTTCAAATACAGACATTTGAAATATTTCAAATGAAAGTATTCTCTTTTGTTCGGATTCAAAACGTACGAGAATCTGAACAGTATAGTAGATACGATAAGAAGCTTTGTTGAAATATTTAAAAAATCATAGATATCATTTAAAGCTGAAATTCTTGAAGAAACGAAACCGGTGGGCCACTTGGAATCACAATGGGTCCGGAGATAAATATCGTATTTACCATAAAAAAGGCGTTGCTGAGTATTTTAACCAAGAAGCAATCAACTCTAACTATCAACTATACCATGAATACAACCCGCATAAAGAAAAAAAAATAATTCTGTATAGTCAAAACTATATTTCGAATGTAAGATATATTACCACATTACATGTTTATTGTTTTCAAATAGTTTAATCTCGTTTTTAGCGTATAACCTCTACATTAACACATATTGTTAATGTATACCATATTGTCATTGAATGGTTTTTTATTCGCTGCACTCGGTCTGGATTACATACCAACTTTTTGGCATAGAGTACAACAAAAAAATTTTATGGTAACTGAACTCAACCGCTTATTCAACATATTCTAAAGCCCAGTCGGTTGCCACTCGGGGACAAAACAACAGTAAAAGTTATTAGCAATTGAAATAAAGCTTAAAACTCTGATTTTTTCCAAGGTACTACTAAACGCATCATTTCAGTACAATTGCACTAGGGATTTAGAAATATACCCTCGAGTTAAGTGGTTTATGAAATTAGTACTTGATTCCAAGAATTAAAGAACGAAGCGAACCAGAATTAAGGGCACATCCTGAAGAGTTCAGAAGTAGACTTCCCAGAGCTTCGGGGAGATAACTTCTAGAAGTTAAGGAAGAAAATTGCTCGACAAAAAAAACTTCTCCGATGGTCAGGCAGAACTTCTCAGAAGTATTGAGAGCAAGCAGTTCAAGCAAGAAGAACCTTAAAAAAATCAGGACCTATCATAACCGAAGTTCAATATAATTCTTACCAGAATTTTAGGACAGAACTTCCCCAAAATTCAGGAGAGGACTTATCAGAGCTTCAGGATGAAGTTTTGAGAAGAGAACTTCTTTGAAGTTCGGAACTTTTCAGAGGTTTTGGAGTTCTTCCCAGAAATTCAAAATTGAACTTTCCAGAAGTTCAGGAAAAAAAACTTCCCCGAATTTCAGACGGGAACTTACCAGGGAGGGTACTACCTATATTTTTTTTTAAATCAGAAAAAAAATAGAAGTTGACGAGAGAATTTCTCTGAAGCTCAGGAAATAACTTCCCAGAAGTTCCGGAAGAGTCTTCTCAAAACTTCCCAGAAGTGCTCTCTTTCCAGGAGCATTGGGTGTACTCAGGTACACTTTCCAGGAGCATTGGGTGTACTTCCTTCTAATTTCCCAATAATTCCGCAACAAACTTCTACAAATTTCTGGAGAAAACTTTCTTAAAGTTCAGAAGAGGACTTCTCAGAAGTCGAGGAAGAAACTTCCAGAACAAATTTAAGGGGAATCTTCCTAAAAATATTGGTGAAGGCTTTTTCCTCGAAGTTCAGGATGGAACCAATCAGAAGTTTGGAAAGAATAAGCTTAGGAAAAAAATCCCCAAATTTCAGGAAGAAACTTACCTTAGAGTGATAGGATAAAGAGGATAAAGGAAGAATTTTTCAAAAAAAAATCTGAGAAGAAATCCGGGACAAGAGAAGAACAAGAGGACTTCTCAGAAGTTCAGAAGAGACTTCCCAAAAGTTTAGTTGGAACTACCCAGAAGTGCTAGATAGCTTGTTCAGGTAGATACTTTTGATAAAATCAAGAAGAAACTTTCCAGAAGTATAGGGGGAACTTTCTAGTAGTTAAAGCAGGAATTGCTCAGAAATTTAGGAACAAACTTTCCCGAAGTTCAGGAGAATACTCCCCTAATGTTCCGAAAAGAACATCTCGGAAGTTCAGAAAAGAACTTCTCAGATGTTCAGGAATAAAACTCTAACAATTTTAAGAAGATTTACCAAGAAATTTTTGAGAGCACTTTCCCAAAGTTTTGCAGAAATTTTCCTCGTAGTTCAGGATGAAACTTATCAGAAGCTTAGAAAGAAACTACGTTCAGGGAAAAACTTACCAAATGTTTCTGGAGGAAACTTCCCAGATTTTATACAAAGAGCCTTTTTGAGAAGATAAGGAGAGAGCTTTCTAGAAATTCATGAGGCAATCACTGACTAATCGAAGAACCAATCTATACAAAAATCATTCATAAGGTCTGTATCCGCAATAATCCGGACACCTCAAAACATGAATAAAACATAAATTTCGCATTATATTTCCGTCATAGTTGTTTATGTCAGATTCATGGGATGTGTTTTAACAATTCGTGATGACAAAACATAGTTATTCGATATTTGCATAAAATTTTCGAACTTTGCGCTTAACTCCGTCTATTAGGGTTTGTACAGACTCTTCAGAAATCGTAGAAGCCGTCTTTGTCCAAATTGCTGGAAGTGTTTGACGTCTTTGTTTCTTTGCTTCTTTCCAGAAAGCTTCCGTTTCATCAGAGCCCAATATCTCTCGATTGTTCGTAGCTCTGGGAATTTTTGCGGGATTGAGGTTTTTGGTACAATGTTCACTTGATTTGCTTGGTACCACTCCATCACAGTTTAAGCATAGTGGAATGATGCCAAATCGGGCCAGAACTAATGTTTTTCTTTGTGACTTTTGATGAAGGGTAGCAATCGCTTCTGTAGACACTCTTTCTGATGGATCTCCTTGTTGATTGTGCTTGTAGTGACGAAAGATTTACTCTTTTTGCCACACGTGCAAATTGCTTGCCACACAAGGTATTTTTTTGGGAAATTTCGATGCCTTCTTCGTTCTGAAATGCTCAGCTGTAGCATTTCTGGCAATAGCAGAATAAAAAGCCAGCCCTGGAAGCTGCTTGAAATCTTCCAGGACATAAGTTTCATCGTCCATAAACGCATGAAAACTTCGTCAAATATTCGCAGTACAAACGTCGAGCCCATGATTTTGCTGCCAAGTTCTGTTTGTCGTTGTGATTTGGAACTGTTTTTAATTTATACGACTTAAGTCCCAAACGTTTTTTTGAGTTTTGGACATAACCAGGCGACATCAATATTTTACGAGCCACCGTTCGAATGGAGAGATTTGGTTTTTTCGTTAATATCCTTTTCACCTTTCGGTCCATGACAGGATCAGCACGTCCAATGTTTTTGTTACTTCTCGGTTTCCTCTCCACCGTCAAACGTTCTAGAAATGATGTGAGCACATCGTGAACAGTGGATTTAGGCAAATCCAATGTTTAAGCAAGGTCCCGTAATGACAAGTCAGGATTTGCCGTACGCCCATACAAAATTCGCTCACGCTTGTTTTTCTTTCGTCGCCATCTTGAATCCTAAACATGAAATGTAAACATCAATCATAGTTTTTTCATCATAGACTCTCAGCGATACCACAGTGAAATTTTTCATTCCTACTTGCAATATTTCAAAAGTTACAATGATTTGAAGGTGTCCGGATTTATGTGGATACAGATTTTAGTACCATAAATAGGCATTCGAAATTTTTAAAAGTAAGTATAGTAATTTCCAGCATGTAATTGAAAGCACAAATGAACAAAATGCATTTTAATGTAATTTAATGATACACCGATTTGGTTTCATACTACTCAGATACACTCCGCTTGAGACGACGATATTAGTTCATACTAATTAACCAAGTAACTTGTAACGAGTCACCATCACCTAGTAAGATCTTGCCATAACAGTCCGAACGTCATGTCAGAAACATTAATAAATATGCTGATCAACTCCTCGCTGTTTGCGCTTTTATTTTCAATTTCATACTGAGTCGATATAAGAGATCTGTCAGTCAATCCTGCATTTACCAGAGAGAGGTTTCTTTTTTATTGATAAAAACATATTCGTAGCACTTTGTGTTATTTTGTACAATGAACAAATGTTCTTTCTGTGTCAACAAATGCTTCGTGCTGTTGACAGTTACACGTGTGGCATTGAATAGGCATTGAAAAGTACAATACAATTTCGTTGCAGAAAACATCAAATAGATTTGTTAGTCCTACCTTCGATTTCGTAATAAAAACGAAATTTAATTTTCAGTGTGGGTGAGAGGGTCGTGGAGGAAGAGTACATTTTCAGTACAAACTGTTTACAAACCCGGTGTTTATCCTATCCAAAAATCAAACATGACTGTAAAGTGAATATTTTGACACATTACAGTACCCGCTAGATGTTGGCATGGCTCCTATTTAATGCGGTTCGATTTTGAAACATGTGAAAAATCGAAGGTTTTTACAATCCTTTTTGTTGTTTTCATTCCAGAACAAATTTAGAATTCAGTGCCAAGATTAGATTAGGGCGAATCTGCTTTTGTACAATGGCCTTCGTAGTCATTTTCTCTTGAACAAAACGTCACAAATACAAATGAAGCACTCTTTAAGGAAGACGAGCTTTTTCTCTATCCGCTGATATATTCAATTTGAAGGAATTTTATTCAACTTCCGATAAATTAGCAGACAAAGTGATTGTTTACAAAAGCAGATTCGCCCTTATCAAATGTTGGCGCTGAATTGTTTAATCTTGTTGCCGGAATCGGGCGGGTATTGTAAAATACTTTGGGTGAGAGTAAAGAAGATAATCCAACCGACGTTCAGGTGAATTGTCACAAAGTGAGGGCTTGATTCCCGCTCCTGTGGATGGAACTTGAAAATGTCCCTGCTCTACTGGTCAACCAGGCGTTGTGTTGTCCTTGTTAAGTGTCCAGTGTGTGCAACCACTGGACGAAGACGGTGTAATTTTCTCTTTCTCTCTCTCTCTCTCCAAAAAACAGTTTGCCCTACCCTATTTGAAATCCTGGCTACGCCTATGACAAGAACTATAAATAAACTTCCATGGTATCAAACGCTAACATTTAGCAAAAATTTACACTTTATCTCGAATTGTTTAGATTAGAAAGATTGTTCCTATTGCATCTGATTACATTTTTCCTTTTGCAAGCTCCGACTCAATGTTGTGTTCTATTTTGAGCGTTTATCTACGACAAAGCATGTCGAACATAAAATACAAAAAAAAAAGTGGAACCGAAAGATAGATTCTTTGTTAGTCTCACATCTGTTTATAAAAAAAAACTGTATCATGCTGTTTTCGCTCTTTCCACATTCATTTGCCGACCAGTAGCCTCTTCCATTCGAATGAATATGCATTACTGTGGCCATAAGTCTAAGACTTTTTCCACCACACTCAGCAACGTCCAACCGATCCAAAGTGGAACAAAAACATTATTTTTCGTCCCTTCCAGTGAAACTGTGCTGTGGCGATGAGAGGGGAAAAAGGCGACTCGATAATAGCACGTTGTGCATTCCGAAATTTAGTTCATTTTCTTCAATTTGACTGCTTCTCCAGTTCCGTACCTACGTTCGTCCCGTGTCGTGCTGACTTCTCTTGTTAACCTTCGTCGGCCTTCTTAACCATTTTTTTTTTTTGGGTTCAAATTTCTCTTCCTCGGGTTCGACTCAATACATGTGGCATTGGCGCATGCGAGCTATGCTGGGACCCGGCTTACGAGAGACGAGCCACCGTTCGTGGAACATGTTTGCCTCTCCATAATTAGGAATGATAGATTAGGAGGAGAAATTTTGATTCAATGTTTGTTTTTGAGGTTTGACGACGATATGCCTCTCTGGTTCTTGATCTGCAGGAGAATAAAAGCGAAGCCGCCAGCAGTAGGTTTTCTTCTCTTCCCACCCGTGGTGATGACTGTTTCCGCCGTTGTCGGGAAGGATATCGAACAAGTTCCTGTTCTGAACGCACGGACATGTCTTTTGAACATAAGCGGTTTGCCGACAAATGGCTCTTCAAATAGAAAATCCTCATTCAATGACGGCACAACACTGAAATATCATACACACAATGACAACGGGAAATAAAGCCAAGGTTCATGTGTCTTTCACTTTCGTTTGTGAAGAAAATATTTTCAAAATTCCATGGAATGCGCAGTTAAGAAAAGTTAGGTTAACTTATATTTTAAATTCAACACTTTTCGGAGCTCTTCTTCAAATTTCTAGATTAATGTTATCTTTAAAATTACCTTTCCTTTATTTATTCAATTAAATCTCAGTTCAGCTTTATGCCAAAACCGGTCAAAATATATTTTTAATTTAAATTAAAGACTAAACTAAGACTTGAACCCTATACAGTACTGGACAACATAAAATACGCAACCTGATGTAATTAAATTGAAATCACTATAACTTTTTCGGCACTAGATAAAGGGTGTCCACAGTTAAATTGCATCACTTTCAATAAGCTGTTACATTTCGCCCTTTGGGTTGATTCCAACGAAATTTTAGGTGAAATGACCTCAGCGTGAATTGTTTACACTGAGTGAGTTTCGTTGTGAAATGTTTCGTAATTTCGAAAATGGAGTCGAAGGAACAGTAAGTGTGCGAGAACATTTTGCACACGCACCTCGACAACTCACTTCTTTCGCACCGAGCCATCGAAAAGATGTTGAAAATTGACAGTGTCTCATGTCATAAAACGCTTCGGGGAACGTTTAACTGTCAATCGGAAGAAGGTGAGTGGTAGAAAAAGTGTTCCGTACTGTGTGAAGGATCACAAGCGAAGGGTTGCTGCCTTTTAACGCAAACCCAACCGTTCCGTTCGGGATGTCGCAAAAAAGCTGCACTTGACCAGAAGTTTCGTGCAGAAAGCCAAGAAACGAGCCGGGCTCCGTTCATTCAAAGTTCAGAAAGCTCCAAACCGTAAGCTGTACACACAAATGTTGACGAAACCACAGTGCTGCATCATGGATTATGAAACACACGTAAATGCGGACTTTAAACAAATTCCCGACAACAAGTATGTGACTGCAAAAGACAAGCTCGATGTTCCAGAGTCTCTCAGTAAACAGCAAGTGTCAAGGTTCCCCAAGAAATTCATGATTTGGCAGGGGATTTGTTCGTGTGGTAAACGGAGCAAGCCTTTCGGGACAACTTCAACTGTAAATGGTAAAGTATACATGAATGAAGGCCTGAAGGAACGACTACTTCCGTTTCTCAAAACACACAACGTTCCTACAATTTTTTACTCTAAGGATGTTCTCGAGTGGTACAAGACGGATGGTGTCAATTTCGTGCCGAAGGATCTTAATCCCCCAAAACTCTCCAGAGCTGCGGCCAATTGAAAAATATTGGGCTATAATGAAGCACGATCTTCGCTACACTACAGAACAGGAAATTTTGAAGTCATGGTTGAAAGCGGAAAAAAATGTCGGTTCAAGCGTTGTACAAAATCTTATTTGTGGAATTAAGAAGAAAGTTCGGGCTTTTGTATTTGGTAAAGAAATACAGTGAAATAAAAATATCTTAACAATGATTATACATTGTATTTTATTCCCTGAATATTTCATGACAATCGGTTCAGAGACTTGTCTTTGAGGACGAGTTAAAAGTGATGCAATTTAACTGTGGACACCCTTTATTGCAATACAGAGCGTTTCCCGCCGAAATGACCTGGAAATGTGGAAAATTATTTTCGATACTTTTTTATTTGAATGAAACTTTGCATAAGCGTTTGGCTTAGGAGACTGAGCATTTTCCGCGTTAACATTGATTTTTGTGGCTCAAGAGTCAGTTTTAAAAAGGGCGTAAGCATTTTGAATAGTATTTCAATGAATAATTTGTAGCTCGAAAACCTTTAGTTGTACAAAAAAACTGTTCAAAAACAATTTGTGACCCTATGTGTGAAGGTTGTGAAAAAAATATACACTGAAAAAAAAATCGGAAAAAATCCACAATTAACAGGAAAATTTAAATATCTCAAAAAACGATTTTTTGATTTTATTTATTTTTTGACTAGGGAAACTTGAAGTTATAACCCAAATTTTGTGGAAGGAAGGTTCTAGAACATCAACGTTCGGTGCATTTATCAAAATTTTAATATTTGCGGGAACAAACGTATTCTGATTATATAATCTGATTCTTGAAGTATTTTAAAACTTTTAAGCTCCTGGTGATGACCTTTGTAAGAGCATCTGTTCTCGAGATATTTGCGATTTAATTTTATCACACTCGAATAATTTTAGAAAGTACGACCTTTTAGTAAGTTTTTCTAGATTCTCCAACAAGAGTTGGTTTTTTGAAAGGCATAATAAATTTTTCGCTACTCTCTCTTAGATCGCAAGTTGATTGAACGAACGGGTTAAATAAAACAGATTATAAACAATAGAGGATGCATACCGCTACTGTTCGTTTTGTTCTCACACGCGTACACCGTGTCCAATATATTCCCATACACTTTTTCCTTGCATTGGTGTCCTGCAACTACTCAACATGCTTCACGTATGTGTTGGTGTGGTTTTGCACTATGTTTATACAAACGCATAAGGTTATATCCGATTGTTTTCTTTCGGTTTCTATCTTTTACCAGTGATGAAGGAGTTTCGTGCTGTGATGATAAAACAGTTTTTGAAAGGTGAGCGCCCGGGCGCTATTTTCAGAAATTTTAAAAACCTCGGAGAGAAGCGGGATTTTGTGTACCGAACCATCCGAAGGTACCGTGACACCTGCTCGTTGGATGACCGGAAGAGATCCGGTCGTACTCGTACGGTGCGGACTGCACGAGTTGATAAAGTGGTCAGGGAACGGGTTAGACGAAAATCACGGAACCACAGAACTCTACACTTTAACACTTTACAACAATTTTTGGATTTCAGGATCGACCGAATGGAGATCATATATAGTAGAGACAAATGATTGCAGTATTTTTCATTTACATAAATGTATACACTATTATATAAATATTTCATAGGAATGGAAGGGACCATCAGGGCACTCAATTGAAATACTCTGGATGGGGAGAGTGGGAATGCCAACCTCCCCATTGGTAACAGTTTGTGAATAGAAGGAGGGCGCTTTTTCCCCGCAAAATTGGGGCATCTTCATGTTAGATGGCTTGCTCTTTTGACCAATTGTTCAATCCTGTTGTTGGAAGGAGATTCTTTATATCCCTGTGGAAACTTATAAGTGATGTTTCCTACCCAAACCTTTTTTGGCCCTTCATACAATGACGTGCATGGCGAAAATTCAAACTACTCTCACGCCAAGTTGGCAAAATTGTTGAATGTGGTTAAATCAACTGTTACCAACTCATTAAAAGTGTTCGGTGAACGTTTGTCGACAGCCAGGAAAGCTGGATCGGAGGCAAGTCGAAAGCCGGAGGCCACAGCGACGACAAAAAGTGTTGCTCGCTGTTTCCAGTGGAACCCCAACCTCTCCGTCCGAGATGTCGCAAAGAAGCTGGGAGTGGCGCCTTCAACCGTGGATAGAGCTAAAAACGAGCTGGACTGTTGACTTACAAGAAAGTGGTGACTCCAAATCGCGACGATAAACAAAACACGTCGGCCAAAGCACGATCGCGAAAGTTGTACACGACGATGCTGACGAAGTTTGATTGCATGGTACAGGACGATGAAGCTTACGTCACGGCAGACTTTGAACAGCTTCCTGGACAGGAATTTTATACGGCAACCGCACGGGGAAAAGTGGCAGATATTTTCAAGCACATAAAACTGTCATTGTTCGCGAAGAAATACCTTTTGTGGCAGGCCATCTGTACCTGTACCTTGAAGAGCCACGTTTATATTGCGACCGGAACCGTCAACCAGGAAATTTATCTGAGCGAGTGCCTACAAAAACGACTACTGTCTTTCCTGAAGCGACACAATTGTTCCGTTCTATTTTGACCAGATTTGGCATCTTGCCATTACGAAAAAAAAGGCCATGGAGTGATATGCTGCCAACAACGTTCAATTGGTGCCCAAGGAGAATAGCCCTCCCAACACGCCAGAGCTCCGCCCCATCGAACAATATTAGGCTTGATGGTGGCCTCTTAAGATGGTGGGAAATCTTAAGAAGACTCAAAAAGCTGTTGTGAGCGAGAAACAGTTCAAGGCAAACTGGCGTTCTGCGGCGAATAAAGTGGACAAGGAGACTGTACAAAATCTTATGGCAGTTGTTAAACGAAAGACCAGGCAATTCGCATTCGGTAAAAAGGAAGCTTAGCTGAATATTTCTCCTGTATTCTGTATTAACTGAACTTGAAAAAGAAAAAGAATTTGACTTCATAATTGCTCAGAATTTTTCAATTGGACAGTTCCGGCGACATTTGGTGAGTTCATATCCGTTTGGCACAAAATTGACTCCGTTGATCGGTACCACCCAATACGTTTCGAGCGTAGTGGCAGGATGCTAGATCAGGCCAAAACAGAGTTGATCCTTTGTGCTTCTTAATGAATGGCAAGAGACGCTTCTTAAGGCACTCTTTCGTGTAAATGGCACCGTTTATTGTTCCGGAAGTGATGAAGGGAGCACTTATTTCACCACATCCGCAAATCGCCTGCCAGATTAGAAACTTCTTTGCAAATTTCGATAGTTTCTTCTTTCGAGCATCCTCCGGAACATCGAACTTCGACTTGGCATTCTTGCCCAGGAAGTTGACGGAAGTCGGCCTTGACGTATGTTTCGTGATCCATCACGATGCAACGGGATTTGGTGAGCAGCTTCGTGTAAAGTTTCCGGGCGCGGGTTTTCGCAGTGATGTTTTGTTTTTCATTCCGGTTTGGGGCTTTTTGCACTTTGTAAACATGTAACCCAGCACGCTTCATGGTTTTCTGCACAAAACCGACTGACACCTTAGACTTTTAGCGACATCTCGAATTGACATGTTTGGACGGTTCTTGAATTGTTGTACGACTTTCCTGGACATTTTACTGTCCATTGGACCACTTTACGACCACTCCCTTCCTTCCTTTGACACTCAGACGCTCCTTGAAGGTTCTTATTACACGAGACACAGTTGTATTTGCAATTCCAAGCCTTTTAGCAATCCACCGGTGGGACGCCCCTGGATTTTGATTGTGAGTGCACAACATTTTCTCACGGACAATTTCTTGTTTTGACGACATGACTGGAACTACTGAATGTATAACTATGAAACTTGGCAGATGTAAATAATACACTATGGATAAGATTTCTAGGTTTTTACTCATACGATTCAAGAGTTACAGAAGATTTTCTGTGTGCCATTGTTATCGAATACACCCTTTATTACAAGTTTTAATATTTTTTCAACCCAAAATATTCAACAACCCTGGTTTTCTGACAGCGGTCGTACAAGTGTCATTGACTGTATGATTTTTTGCGTGAGTTTTTAATATCAATTTCATAATGTCTAAAATACGTTTGATTGATCATCAGATAAGTTTGATTAATTTTTAAGATGGTTCCGTGAGATCTCTAGTTGACGTGGAACTTAGTACACCTTTCGGGTGGTTTTTATTTTTATTTGCATGTTGGTCTGAATTCATCCAAAACAAGATTAAACATACCTTAAGATGATACGAATAATCTTCAGCAATTATAAATACGTACCTGAAATAAATAAGAAAAAACAACAATGAGTAAAAAATAACACAAATAAAACTACTTGAGTTGAATAATAGTACATTCAGAACGCATGTTAAATACAATTTAATAAAAATATTATTCACACCATACTATCAATTTGATGAGTTATCTGTGAAAATCATCCGATAGTTACATGCTAGCGATTCCTTTCTAATGCATCCTGTTTTATCTTTATCTACCGGTAAACCAAAAGACAGATTTAACTCATGATCGACCCATGATGGCTGGCCCTTGGGGATCCTCCTCACTCGATCTGGGTAGCATCTTTCGTTGCCTGCTCATCTACTTAACAAGCTGGCAATTATTGTGGTTGTTTTCATAATGTCTTCGGAGTCCGTCTGTCTCTTTCTCTCCCACTCTACCTATTCCATCATCCATCTATTCGTCCATTGTGTTCATCAGACGCGCGCTAACTTGGTCATCTCACCGCGACGCTGTTTTTTTCACGTCATCAAGCCACCGTCGTTGTTCGAACAAGCTCTCTATAGACTGTGCATTGCACAGTGATGGCCTATACATATTGGCGTATTTCGTACGGTTTCAATTCAAACTCAATTCAGCACACCAATTTGGCGAGAGCTTCACTCGGGCTACCGAAAGCATCGAGAAATTGGAGAAAGATCGTTTCGAAACAGCGCATCCAACGAGGCAAATGGTAGACTTTTACGAGGCTAAAGTGGTATCATCAAGCTCTCCGCAGCAATAGCAGCAAAAACCGGCAGCCCGACATTGATTCCGGAAATAATTTGGAGCTCTTGAACTTTCGACAATTGAAGCTGGGGCTCTTGTTGTTGCTACTGCTTCTGCTACTTTACATACCAGTGCCGCGGCCACCAGTGCAATTGAAGCACGCACATTGAATTCCCATTAAGCAGCTCAAAAGATCCCCAAATTGGATGGCTATTTCATCAAATTATCTCCTTAATTTCGAGAAGAGCTTGTTTTCTCATATAGGCTCGATATGTTTCGGGCTTGATGGCTGCTTTGTTGTTGAGGTGGCCTGCCACCTTGTTTCCTATCGTGTAATAACCGAAATCGTTCCCAGTCTGACGAAAGCAATTCCTGGTCCAGGAAATGTAGATATAGGCAGAAATGTAACGAGAGTACAAACAACAATTGTGCCTCGTTGGCTCGTTATTTTCCAGTGTAATCACGTTCGATGGTGTAGTTTATTTTTGTTTTCTCGATCAATTCCGCGTTTTGTTGCCTAATTTTGATGGCGGTGGATCCACGGGCGGTACGCGGTCTAACAAGGCACGATAGAGGGAGAGATCCAAATCATGAAATCCGAACCAAGGGAAATCGAACCAAAGCGCGAGGCAGGGGCATCGGGCGACTTCAAAACTTCAATCCAAAACTCTCCCTTCCTTCCATCATCTTCGTTGCCCAGCCTGACCCTCGGGTAATTGCCTTCAGATGGTGGTGTGGCGCAAAGTTCACAAGTTCTGTGAAGAGTGCATGATGATGAGATGGTTATCTTCGATCATATAATGATGCTCTCTTTTGTGCTATTTGCTCTCCACAGAGCTAGCCGATTATAATTCGATGGGCGAGGTAGGGCAACGGCAAGTTTGCGGCAGAGGGTTTATAATTTGAGAATATATACAACTCTTCGATCAATGTTTATCAGGAAGCGTACAATTACGGGTAGCATCATAAATAGACGAGAATGATTGAGGTGGTGAGCCAGTGTTGCCGTTATTGATTGCACTTGTAATGCAGTTTTGCGCTGTTAGCTCTTTCAGTATATAGTCATTTAATTTAAAAAAATATATAAGAAGTTTTGCAAGTAAGTCGTCGCTACAATTCTTGCAAGTAACTGGTTTGCGTGACAAAAAAGAAGCTATCAACATACAATCAATAACATAACAGTATTTGCAAAGAAGAATGCTAAGATGGAACAGTTGACACATTTTTTTTCATTTCAGTGTCTTTTTCAAAAATTATTACCGGGCCCTCTCTAATCAGCACTCCCCCATAAACGGGGTGTCAGATCTCTTTATGCTCATGCCGTTCCAATGACATCTATATAAGGTATGGGGCAACGCACTGCTTGCTTGTATTGGAAGCAAAAATAGCGTAAACATTGCTGAGCCGATGAATGATGACGTTACACTTTTGAACTTTCTATGGGCCTGTTCATAAACAACGTAGACTCATTTTTGAACATCTCAAGCCCCCCCTTCGTAGACTTTCCTCCACATTTTTTCAATTTTGTATGGACGTGACTGCCATACCCCCCCCCTCCCCAGAAAAGTCCGTGGTTTATGATAGCCTATTGGCGGGCATGGTTCGATAAAAAAATCGGTTCAAACGTTATTATAAATGCTGAATTGTGGAAATAATCATAACAAATGCCATTTATTGAGCAAAGCATTTCCTCCGATACATGATCATTTATATTGAATTTACTGGTAATTGATTTTGCCACAAACTTTCAAACGTGAGACGACAATCGGTAGCGATGTAAAGCCAATTTTCCATCATCGGTAGAGTGGCATCAGTTGAAAAATTAAGTTTTATAGCGCATACAATAAAAAATCACGGAGCGAACGATTCAAAATAAATAGTATGACGTAGCACTTTGCGAGCTTTTGTGTAGCGATGTAGGGTACGATTTATTATTATTGTTATTCCTCCTGTGGCTTTTTTACGCATTTTTTGAAAAAACGGCGTCTACCCATTTAAATGGGTAGACGCCGTTTTACGGTAAAATGCGTAAAAATTTCCACAGGAGGAATAACAATAATAATAAATCGTACCCATTAATGGGTAAAGGAAGCTTACCGTGCACTCCCGTTTCATTTTGCTCAATTTTTGAGTACAATTGTATACTATCTCTTTTTCTCTCACGGTAAATTGAGTTGCTCCAAGTTTAACGAAAATTGAGTAACATTTCCGTGTGAAAAAAAGAGATAGTATCCAATTGTATTCAAAAATTGAGTAAAATGAAACGGGAGTGTAAATCAGCCGCACACGCTAAGATCAGAATACCTGAAGATCGCAAAAAATTACTGATAATCACTCAAAAGTGCACGTACCCAAATTGTTCGTAAACACAGATTACCTATATAGGGAATTTAAGGAAGATAAACGTTAAAAATTACTGATTTTGTATCGTTACTTTTTTAGGGGGGGGATTTGGGTATTTTGTTGGGTATTTTTGTAGTTTTGTTTTATAGAATGTTGAAGCATTAGACATGCAATTTCACAATTTATCCATTCGGAAAAGTATTCTATATTCTTCACTTAAGCAGAAACAACTGATCAAAAGTATTACAGAAATATACCGGAATCGGTTTACGAATGTTAAGCTTGTTATCACGCGGTAAACCAAATATTTCTGCTACAATTTTGAACAAATTACAAACTGACGAATTGCATCTCGAAATTCGCGTTGGTCCGTAGGTGCTACACTCAAATAAAAACTGCAACAATGATTGCTTTAAATATTGGGACATGATTTATTATATTACATATTATATCGATTTATTGAAAGTTTAATAGGAACAATAATAACGTTTACGCTGTGTACAATATGGCGACCGTGTTGTGTCTGTCATCGACCAGTGATGCTTAGATGAGAATACCTAAAATTAGGTTTGTTAAAACTGTTGCAGAAACATTTGATTTATCGCGTGACAACAATCTCAATATTCGTAAATCGATTCAAGTATATTTCTGTTATACTTTTGAACAGTTGTTTCTGCTTGAGTGTATATTTGAGAATACTGATCCGAGTGGATAAATTGTAAAATTGCATGTCTTTTTTGAAGCATTCTACAACACGAAACTACGAAAAGTACCAAATTTTCAGTAAAAAGTAACGATAAAAACTTGGTGATTTTTAACGTTCATCCTCCTTCTATTCTAATGTTAGTTAATCTGTGTTTAGGCACAATTTGGGTATGCGCACATTAGAGTGATTATTGGTGCTTTTTTACAATCTTTAGGTATTCTCATCTTAACGTGCACTCAAACGGTCGAAAGTAACAATTGTAAACAATGACTAAAAACATAAATTTCCTGGAAGTGCCAAGTTGCTAACATCTATATCTACTAACGGCGGGAAGGTAATAACACCCTCTATCTCTTTCTGGTGCTATTTTGTTTGTGGGAGCAAGCAGATCCCAAAATAATACGCTAGAAGTCATTCTTTACAATTGTTACTTTCGATCGTTTCACGGCTTTGTCTAGCATTCTAGTTTTGTTAAAATTTTTGATCCAAATTGAAATGGCCCGAGGGTCGATCACAAATTACGCTTGCGATTCCTGAAAAAGTTACGAGTATGTAATCGTTTATCGTTGGTATTAGTAAAGCCACGGTCGACTTCAAATGTTTTTAGTAACCATCTTAAAGGGTGTATTCGATAAAAATGGCACACAGAAAATCTTCTGTAACTTTTGAATCGTATGAGTAAAAAACCTAGAAATTTGAGTAGATCTTATCCAGTGTATTATTTACATCTGCCAAGTTTCATAGTTATACATTCAGTAGTTCCAGTCATGTCGTCGAAACAAGAAATTGTCCGTGAGAAAATTTTGTGCACTCACAATCAAAATCCAGGGGCGTCCCACCGGTGGATTGCTAAAAGGCTTGGAATTGCAAATACAACTGTGTCTCGTGTAATAAGAACCTTCAAGGAGCGTCTGAGTGTCCAAAGGAAGGAAGGGAGTGGTCGTAAAAGTGGTCCAATGGACAGTAAAATGGCCAGGAAAGTCGTACAACAATTCAAGAACCGTCCAAACATGTCAATTCGAGATGTCGCTAAAAAGTCTAAGGTGTCAGTCGGTTTTGTGCAGAAAACCATGAAGCGTGCTGGGTTACATGTTTACAAAGTGCAAAAAGCCCCAAACCGGAATGAAAAACAAAACATCACTGCGAAAACCCGCGCCCGGAAACTTTACACGAAGCTGCTCACCAAATCCGGTTGCATCGTGATGGATGACGAAACATACGTCAAGGTCGACTTCCTTCAACTTCCTGGGCAAGAATATTTCGTTGCCAAGTCGAAGTTCGATGTTCCGGAGGATGCTCGAAAGAAGAAACTATCGAAATTTGCAAAGAAGTTTCTAATCTGGCAGGCGATTTGCGGATGTGGTGAAATAAGTGCTCCCTTCATCACTTCCGGAACAATACACGGTGCGATTTACACGGAAGAGTGCCTTAAGAAGCGTCTCTTGCCATTCATTAAGAAGCACAAAGGATCAACTCTGTTTTGGCCTGATCTAGCATCCTGCCACTACGCTCGAAACGTATTGGAGTGGTACCGAGCCAACGGAGTCAATTTTGTGCCAAAGGATATGAACCCACCAAATTCACCGGAACTTCGTCCAATTGAAAAATTCTGGGCAATTATGAAAACGGAACTTCGCAAACATCCCAAAACTATAAAAACAGAGCTAGAATTGAAGAAAATTTGGATAAAAACATCAAAAACACTGGGAAAATCGGTTGTACAAAATTTGATGGGTGGAGTGAAAAGGAAGGTGCGGGCATTCGGGATGGGAGACGAAATTGAATAAAACAAATGTTGTAAATCAAAACTCATTAGTAGTTCTTCATTCCCTGAAAATTTCAAGAAAATCAGATAATCAGTTTAATTTTGATGAGTATATATGTGTGTGCCATTTTTATCGAATACACCCTTTAGTAACATAAGAGCATTTTTAGGAAAAATCTGACAGAAATAACCAAAAATAGCCACGACCATCCTCGATTTCAATTACACTTTGCATATTTCTATGGTATGAGCAAAGATCTATTATTTTTCACCGATCTAGAGATCCCGGCAACATAAGACTTACTTTTTAAAAGGACATAAGTGTTCTAAGATGTAAGTTTTACACCTTAATATTTGACGGTTGTATTAAGATTGCGTCTGAAAAGAAGTTGTAGAGAACTAATCAAACATTATACCCAAGCTTGATTTCAATTAAATCAAAAATTCAATTTCAATCTCTCCAGCTGAGGAACAGCTTCTTTAGTGATAGGCTGTACTCCTCACGGTATTTCTTAAGTATGCAATTATGACTTCAAAGTAGGTAGTCAAGTGAGGAGAGTATATTCAAGTAATTTCGTGGCCAAAACGGAGGATGATTTGACCAAAAAGGCGACCAAGGAACTGAAAAATATGACTACAAGCTTCTTTTTATCACCTAAGGCCAGAGTTTCGGCTGGCTGGCGCAAGGCAGGGAGTAAAGTATTTTTGTAGAGTTGGGGTTTTTGTAGGGGCAGGGAGTAAAGTATTTTTGTAGAGTTTTGAATTTCCTAATAAATAAAATGCACTTTGGTTTGTTAAAATATCTTTTTGTTTTTCCTTTTACCACTTATCCGAAAATAGTCGTTCTTTTTTAATACGGTCATTATATTCAATCTATAGAATTAACTATTAGTCTATCCTGAACGCATTGTTTATCGATGGGATGAAAATTGCAATAAAAGTGTTTATAGACCTGTTTATGTTGGTGCTAGAAACACACAAAATCAAAATTTACGGGATAAAAGGGAAGATTACATAAAACATAGAAATTTGATGTATTCAGTTAAAAAAAACTGTTAGAAAATTCTAACCGTCAATTCTGATTATGCGGTATGCATTCAAGATGCTAAATAAGCACATGTTCGTTGAAACTTGTGCAGTTATAGTACATGAACATAAGAATATTTTGAATAAATGCCAAGTTTTCGGGCGATATTCATACCCTTCTTTTGATGTAACAAGGGTAAAAAAGAAAATTAATATGGAAAACGCATAAATTTTCAAAAGAGTAACGAAACATTTTCATTTCATTAAAAGCCACAGGAGACAAATAAAATAAAATAGTATAAGAAAAATATATTAAACGATGAAAAACTGAAAACTTTCCATTAAAATATGAAGAAATTCCAACAGAAATAATCAAAAAGCCAAACTTTAAACCCTCATGCCCACGAGATGGGGTGTTGGGCCACTGTGCTGAAATCTGAGTCAAGATTTAATACTCCAAGTCAAGTTGAAAGACAAATTGTCATTAAAATAATTGACAGAACATCGTTTTAACATCGCATTAATTGATGTTTAACGAGAATATTTAATTTCTTCGCTGCTATCACCCTTATTT
This sequence comes from Aedes japonicus, assembly GCA_034211315.2. NCBI lineage: Eukaryota > Metazoa > Arthropoda > Insecta > Diptera > Culicidae > Aedes > Aedes japonicus. The sequence continues at coordinate 24,958 of JASCZW010001488.1, forward strand.
GTATATCTACTGGTAGTTTGGGAGACATTTATTTAACTTGATTCGTTCAACGATTTATGAAAATATTTTTATGCAGTCATGGATAATTCTGTTAGATAGAGAAGCAACGAGCAAATAATTGCAATCAATCAAAAACCCTTAGAAAATATTCATGCAAGGGTGGAGTAGAGAAGTAAAGCTTCGAATGCCGAGAATAGGTCTTCAAATCCAACAACGGGTTTCTATAAAGAAGTAGTTCAAATCCAAAAACAGGTTTCTACGGTCAACACACAAATATGACGTAGTTTTTTTAATCGTAATAGACACAAATATGACGTAGTTTTTTGAATCATGCATTTAAAAAACTTGAACACCCCTCATTTTGTAGGTTTCTGCTTACGGAGTTTTGACTTAATTTTGTTTTTGCCATTTTCTATTCAGTTTTCAAAATGGCTTCGAAGCAAGAAGAGAAGCGTATTAAAATTTGGCACGAGAATAAGCAAATATCAAATTATTCCCACGCCGACTTGGCAAAATCACTTAATATTGCTAAATCAGCCGTGACGAATATTATACAAGTGTTTGGAGAACGTCTGACGCCTGCCAGGAAGCCGAGATCAGGAGGAAACCGACACAAGGAAGCATTTTCAAACGCAATCCCAACCTTTCCATCAAAGATATTGAAAACAAATTGAGAATATCCCACAAAACAGTGCAAAAAGCAAAGAAACGAGCCGGACTGTCAACGTTTTAGGTTACAGTGACACCAAATCGAGTTGATAAGCAAAACACAACAGCCAAAGCAAGAGCGCGTAAGCTGTGCACGAGTATGTTGACCAAGTTTGATTGCGTCGTAATAGACGATGAAACACACGTCAAGGCTGATTTCAAGCAGCTCCTAGGTCAAGAGTTCTATAAGTCTACCGGCAAAGGAAAGATTCAAGATAAGTTTGAGTAGAAAAAAATGTCAAAGTTCCCGAAAAAATGCTTGGTTTGGCTGGTGATTTGCACCTGTGGGCTAAAACGCGAATGTTTCGTGACAACTGGCACTGCCAACCAAGATATTTAGGTAAAGGAATGCTTGCAAGAACGTCTTTCTTGAAGCAACTTAGTTGTTCCTTGCTGGAACAGTACACCGTCGAAAGTGTGCAAATCGTACCCAAGGAGAAAAACCCTCCAAACTCGCCGGAACTGCGCCAAATTGAAAAAAAAAATAGACAATCGTAATGAGAAACCTCAAGAAAACGATAAAACAGTCGGAAGTGAAGAACAGTTCAAAGCAAATTGGCATTCAGCATCAAATAAGACGTATATAACAGCGGTGCAAAACTTGAAGGAAGGTGTGAAACGAAAAGCCCGACAGTTCGCAATTGTAAAATCCTAATCAAATAATTTTCCTGTGTATTGTAAACGATGAACATCAAAAAGAGATATAAATTGATCATTTATATAATAAACTAATCCGTGTGCACTTAATCATGTTTGACCAATTTTTGACCGTTTCACCCTTTAGTTTAAACCGCAAATGTTTCATAAAATGGTTTTTTAAAATTTCTACCGATTCTTTTCGATTCGCCCATTTCAACACTCTTCACTACAGTATTGATTTTTTATAATGGCATTTTGGCAACACTGTTCAGAAAGTACTCGATTCCTTGTATGCTTTCTTTCTTGACGGTCGAACCATGTTTGTTTGTAAAACAAATGTATGCAATTGGAGCGCGGTCCAGGTTGGGGATGGCAGTGAAGGCAATGGGGGAGATCAGCCGACAGTGAAGAATATTGAAAACCATATTCTACATATCAAATGTATCTACCTACATATCCCATATGTGCCATCATTAGCTTCGCCGTCGATCGCCGCGGATGCTCGACTCACAGCCAGCCGCAGAGGAATCTTAGATAGCGCGGTATGAAATCGATTCAAAGTTTATTGAGTTGTTGGGTCCACGATAATCAACATGAAATTTGGTTCTAATGATGATCCTAAAGAAGTGTGTGGTAGTACCCAAAACGAGAAGCTGCTCTGGTAGGAAACCTTAGTTATAGTCAATTGGTTTGTTTTTTTATGATTATACTCATTGCGAGAAATATACGAGGAAAAGAACCCAAAATCGTCATGGCGATCGGTAGCTGATCGATGGGCAGAGAAGAACGTAATAATATACCGAGGCGTATAAAATTGGTCACGTACCTGGGCGTTGCTGTTGAAAATAGCGAAACGAGCAGATCTTTGGTGTACGAGCAAAAATTGAGCTATTACTGAAGCAAAATATTTTCAGCACATAGCGTAAAATCTTAAATATTGTTGAATGGTTTTTGCCTAGTTTTTGCGATATTACCCAATCCTGACAGCAGGTTGAATTTGGGGATTTGATACGACTGGATCGGTTACCATACGTAAGCATAAACTTTTCCTTCATTATTTCATGGTAAGTTTTTCAAGGTGAGCAAAAAAATCCAATCTGCCTCTATTAGAGATACAAAGCCTGGATCAGAGTGGCCGGGCCGCGGCCACTTCACGCCACTTTGGTTAGAGCCAGAAAGTTGGTCAGCCCAATCGAAGAAGAGCCATCATCGAACGGTCTCTCCTGGCAGAGAACCGACAAAGCCAAGAGCCCGCGCACATTTCAACAGGCCATTGAACACACTTCATTCTACATGCAGTTGCTGGTGGTGGTTGGTACTCGATCCCACAACGGAAACAACAGCAATAACAGCATCATCATCATCATCTCATCTCTCTCTCTCTCTACTGTGGGACCATTTGTTCGGCCAGTAAAGAGTTGTTTGGTCGTCACTTCAGCCTCCGTCAATCCTCCTCCCGTCGGAACGATCGGTTATTGACACAGATGATGCAGAAATTCCGTGCGTCAATCTGTTTGGTCTTATTTGTTCCGTAAAAGGTGAAAACTATATGTAGGCAGGTATTGAGGTTTTAAAAGATCAAATAGGCAAAGGTACGCATTCGGTATGAAACTAGGTAGCCAAAGGTACAGCTTAGTTTGTCTAATTCAGTAAACATGTTGTTTGTGTTTATCACAGTGGCTAGATATATTATTTTCAAGAACGAAAGCGACCACCCAGGACAACATGAAGCTAACAGTTGAGAAACTGTTGATGAATGTGATTTTTATTTAAACAAGCTTGTTTGCTAGCTAGTCTAGGTTTAGACAGATTGCAATTAGAAGAGGATAGTCGGAGATTTCGTGAAACCTTATTGAGATATGAAAAATCACAAGAATACTGATTGTAATCCAGAGCAAACCGATAAATATTCCAACCGATGAATTCTTACAAACCCGAGAATGACAACTGCAGCATGGATCCCAAACAAATGGACCAAACAGCTAAAAGCCTCAACAGTTGAGTTACTAGTGTTCGACAAACATTGAATAAGGTTACTTTCATTTCACACATATTTGACTACTTGAATACCGATTAGGATTTCTTGTTACAAAAACGATGCAAAGATTTCTTATTTGGCTGTAAGGAATTTGCTAAATATCATAGTACTTGATATGACTTGATTGACCTAACTGGAGTAAGTAACAGATGATCAAGAAGAATTATTACAGCTGTCTAAGAAGTACAAGAAGAAGTAAGTACTGTGTAATTGTTACAAATCTTCGATAAATTTAATTGTCAAAATGAAATAAACCAATGTCATTTTTTATTTATACCTATGTTATGAGCTATACGAACGATATATCGTATTTATTATTTCACTTTATATTAATATGAACCATGTTATCAAGCTAGTTCGAGAATACGACAATCATGAACTTACGTAATGTTGACTTCTTCTCCGAATGTCTTCTAAATCTCCCGACCAAATCTTTACGAAACATCACAAGCCTTAAGCAACTTCGTAAAAGACCTTGAGACATTTGAGCAACATGAAAAATTCCACAGCAGTTCTGATTATTGAATTCCTATATATCCCTTAAACCGCAGAATATTAAGCGAATGTTTGGCAACATAAATTTCCACGGAAGCTTTAGAACTTCATGGGAAATGAAAAAAACAATGATCAAGGCTTAAAGGGTTTTCTGATCAAAATTTGGTCAAACAGTAATGTGTGTGAGTCGAACAAAGTTTTTATTAATAAGTCAAATTATTTTTCTTTTTCAAGTTCCGTTAATACAGAAAACAGGAGAAATATTCAGCAAAGCTTCCTTTTTACCAAATGCGAATTGCCGGGTATTTTGTTTACCACCTGCCATAAGATTTTGCACAGTCTCCTTATCCACTTTATTCGCCGCAGAGCGCCAGTTGGTCTTGAACTGTTTCTCGCTCACAACAGCTTTTTGAGTCTTCTTAAGGTTCCGCTTGACGATGGCCCAATATTGTTCGATTGGGCCGAACTCTTGCGTGTTGGGAGAATTCTTGTCCTTGGCCACCACTTGAACGTAGTTGGCAGCATACCACTCCATGGCCTTTTCCCGTAATGGCAAAATGCCAAATCCGGCCAAAATAGAACGGAACAATTGTGTCGCTTCAGGAAAGGCAGTAGGCGTTTTTGTAGGGACTCTCGCTCAGATAAATTTCCTGGTTGACGGTTCCGGTCGCAATGTAAATGTTGCTCTTCAAGCCACAGGTACATATGGCCTGCCACACCAGATATTTCTTCGCGAACTTTGGCAGTTTAATGTGCTTGAAAATATTTACCACCTCTCTTCTTGCGGTTGCCGTATAAAATTCCTGTCCAGAAAGCTGTTTAAAGTCTGCTCTGACGTAAGTTTCATCGTCCTGTACTACGCAAATCAAACTTCGTCAGCATCTTCGTGTTCAACTTTCGCGATCGTACTTTGACCAACGTGTTTTGTTTATCGTCGCGATTTGGAGTCACCACTTTCTTATAAGTCGACAGTCCAGCTCATTTTTTAGCTCTACCCACGGTTGAAGCCGCCACTCCCAGCTTCTCTGCGACATCTCGGACGGAGAGGTTGGGGCTCCACTCGAAACAGCGAGCAACTCTGTTTATCGGCGCTGTGGCCTCCGGCTTTCGATTTCCCCCGATCTAGCTTTCCTGGCTGTCGACAAACGTTCACCGAACAATTTTAATACGTTGGTAACAGTTGATTTGACCACATTCAACAATTTCACCAATATGGCGTGAGAGCAGGTTGGGTTTTCGTCATTCACGTGCAAAATTGTGATGCGTTGCTTCTCTTCCTTCGACGACATTTTGTTAACTTGAAGTGCTGATCTCAAAATCAAAATAGTGGCATGATGCTACACGCACACATCTTGAAAATGAGGGGCGTGAAATTTTTTTTAATGCACGATGAAAGGAAATGCGTCAAGTTCAAGTCAACCAAATATTGATCAAAAAACCGTTTATAAAGTTTGAATAGCGCCAGTTCTCAATTTAGTGTTCTAGATACAATTTCACATTGAATAAATGAGCTCTTTCGAGGCCCAATGTTTAAATTAACGGATTTTTTCCGTGTATGTTTTATTTTGTTTAGTCAAGATGAGTTCACTACTTCGTAACAAGAACTTTTTGGTGTGGGGGGAATTGTGGGCAGTTTAAGAAAACATATATAATGAGGGCAACAGTATTTATGGTTTTCACTCATTTCTTATCAAAACAATAACTTATGATGCTGTCAATTAAACCATAAAAGTCAAAGTTTGTTTCAGAAAATTGCGATGTATTTAAGCGATATTATAGAGATTTTGCATTTTCATGGGTTTAAATTACCCGTAAATTACAGACAAACAGTGGGGGTAAACATAATACATTTTGAAATTATTTCCATAAAATTTCATATTTTTCAACACACGCACAAATAAACTGACAAGAGAGAGAATGTCATGACATATGTGTACTGTTTTCTTCAGCCAATTGTTTTAAAGCAGTTGCGACAAAGATGTATGCCTCTCAAACTTTCGTTGATGGCTGGATAATCTTTTATTCCCATTTCAAATGCTTGTCATAGTGGTCTTCGCCAAAGTTCAAAAGAAACTAACATTACACATATAAACCTGGTCTCCTCAATATCATAACATAGACTTATTTATTTTACCTGTCAAAATATTTCTCTTAAACTGGCTTTGACGCTCTTTTCAACGATCTAGAAGAACTTTTACAGAAATTTATTTAGATATCAACACCAATGTATGAATTGGCATGCATATTATGTGGCAAGCAAAACGAATAAGGCTTGTTCGCGAATATTTCTGGAAATACTTCATCAACGCGTGAAATGTTTCGCAAACTGATGAACGTATGTCTGTTCATTGTGTAAAGGCAATTTTTGGTAAAACTATAAGCTTTGAGATCGAAGATGGCGTCGAAGGAAGAGCAAGTGCGAGCATGTGCAAGTGCAATTGTGTGCAGTCGCAATGAAAATCCATAACAGTCAGTAAGAAAACTTGCAAAAAAAAGCTTGATTTTCCTGCAAACACTGTCCATAACGTTCTTAAATCTTTCGATACACGTTTGATAACAGCCAGGAAGGCTGGGAGCGGAACAAAAACGAATCTCAGGAACAACCAGAAGGACGCGAAGTTCAAGCAAATATTGCAGAAAAGACCAGATCTTTTGGTACGTACTGTGGCTAGAAAAATTAAAATGCCCCCAACTTTCGTGCATACTCCCAAGCACCGGCAAGGTATGAAGTCGTTCAAGGTGAAAACTGTACCAAACCGTAATATAAACAGAATGTACGGCTAAAACCCAGGCTCGCAAGTTGTATCGCGAATATTGGACGAAGTTTCCCTACGTGATAATGGACGACGAAAATTATGTGCTGGAAAACTTTAAGCAGCTTCCCGGAATGTCTTATTATACTGCCATGCCACGAAACGGCATAGAGGATCAATTCAGGACGAAGAAAAAGCCAAGTTTCCCAAAAACTATTTGGTTTGGCAGGCAATATGCAGCTGAGGACGAGCTAGCCAAAGCCTCATCACTACCGGAACGGTCAACAAGGAAACATACCGTGAAGAATGCCTAAAGAAGCGATTGTTACCATTTCTACGCAGCCATGGCGCTCCCTCGCTATTGGCCAGATTTGGTATCTTGTCACTACGCCAAAGATGTTTTGGAATGGTATAAAGCGAATGGAGTCCATTTTGTACCAAAAAAGACGAATTCACACAACTACCCGGAGTTGCGATATATCGAGCGGTATTGGGCTCTCGTGAAGAAAAAACTCCTTCAAAGCTACAACTATAGATAAATTTCGAAAATCTTGGACAAAAGCAGCTCAATTGGTTGCATGTCTGCACAGACATTAATGGCTGGAGTAAACTCAAGAGATCGTAGTTTCTTCCTGCAGCCTAATTAAGTAACTGTAATTAGTTTTAAGATGACTAATAATGCACAATTTAATGAATTAAAATGCATCTTGGCTTAAACTAACAGCAAATTTGTTTTATTCCACATTTAAACTGTCCAGATTTTGTCGCGAACAAGCCTTATCTACGCCCTGGGAAATCGAGAAAATTTTCAACCCGAAAGTGGTTTGAAGTCATGGAAATGTTTTCTCTATTTAAATGATTGAAACTGTTTAAATCTAGATCAGCCTTGCTAGATATTAAGACATTTGCGAACATTGAGCTACTTAAGATAAGCAATTTTTTGTCTACAACAGGTCTTATTCAGCTCGCAATGTTTGTTGGGATCTATTCGACTTTCTAGAGGTAACAACATGTCTTCATTTTAAATAGCTAATTAAACGTTAGATAAGCTGGTTACTTAAGTAACACACAAAACACCTTTAAGAATAATTATATATTTTATAAATGTGTTATAAACGTATTGCAAAACATGTCAAACTCAAAGCTGTTCGGATCTCTAGTATTCTGAGCAACGATCATGCTAATAATACGTTTTTAACTAATACAAGTGATTTATACTTTATTTTTGTTCTTTGAAATATGGTTCCATACGTTTAAAAAATAAATAATGTTGAAATTACATTACACCAACCATGTTTTGCAAAGAGTGTTCTTCTTCATAACGATGAATTTGTTGTACAAGATTGTGATTTCAAAGCCAAAGGGAAGCAAATCATAGATACTAAGAGTTGATTTTTCAACAAACGGAGTTGGCATAGCAAAGAAGCTACAAACCTATCACGCCAAGGACTAGTGTTCAAATCCCATGCTTGGCGACGTTATATTTTTGCATGAGGACATTTTTATGTTATTTTTTATAAGGCCTCTTGCGCTTTTTACGTCATATTAAGGTATGAAGTAAGGTTTTATACACTTATATTTATAACCCGTTTTTGTCATTTAACAGTACTTTCAAATTGTTTCATACAAGCTGCGTTGCTTGGGTAGGATGTAAAGCAGCTGTTAAGCTGGTTAAGATGTTAAGCTAATTTATCTGTGAAGTTGGTTTAGCTAGTTAAGCTGCTAACCTGTTTAAGCTGTCAAGCTGGTAGCTGTTAATCTAGTGAAGCTGTTAAGCTGGTTCAGCTGGTTAAGGTGTTAAGTCCGTAGAGCTGTAAAGCTGGTAAAGCTGTCATGCCAGTAAGCTGTTAAGCTTGGTTAAGCTCGTTAATCTGGTAAAGCTGGTTAAGCTGGTGAAGCTTGTTAAGCTGTTAAGCTGGATAATAAGTTACGTTGTTTTAACTTTTAGCTGGTTAAGCTGTAAACCTGGGTAAACTAGTATGCTGGTTAAGCTGGTTAAGCTGTTGAGGCTGGTTAATCTGGTTCAGCTGGTTAAGCTGGTGCAGCTAGTTTAGCTGATAAAGCTGGTTAAGCTAGCTAAGCTGGTTAAGCTGATTAACCTGGTTAAGCTGGTTAATATTGTTAGGCTGGTTAATCTGGTTAAGTTGGTTAGGCTGGTTTAGCTGGCTAAGCTGATTAGGCTGTGTTAAGCTGGATAAGCTGAATAAGCTGGTTAAGCTGGTTAAGCTTTTAAGCAATTCAAGCTGTTAAGCTGAGATGATGAGCTTTTAAGCAATTCAAGATGTCAAGCTGTTAAGCAATTCATGCTAGTTAAGCTGTTAAGCTGCACGCTAAAAAAAATACAGTCGAAACAACCACATATTAGCTGAATTTGAACATAAACATTCTGGCCACAAATATAAACCTGCTTTATTAAAAAAAAAAATCCATGCTTAAACCAAATGCATCGATATTTGAATTAAAAAACATGTTATTTTATGTAACACATGTTTTCGTAACAATAAACATAGGTATTTTGAAAACGAAAATAAATCAGCTTAATAACTTTCCGTGGATTGTTTTCTTTTACATCATGTAAATTTATATTGATTATTATCAAAATTAGGTTGATATCGTTTTTTGAATAATGGATTTATTTAGTTTGATTGCATTTCAAACCTATTGATTGCATTCCAAAGGGTTCGCTCAGGGCTCTTCTACTGGAATTTAACAAATAATCTACCAATGAATATAAAGATTGGCTCTTGTCGCGAGCGTTAAAACTTCACTTCGACGTCACGTTATGAAGAGGAACGTACACGGTAAAATTCGCCTACCCTATGTGTGTATTATTAAAATAATTGATTTTGGTTGAAATATTGATATGTTTGTCGGAAACATGTTTTCAATTTATTTAAAAAAAAATCTTATGTTTGAACTTGAAAAATGATATTTTTAATTTAAATGAACGAAATTATTCTCCGTGGAAAAGCTGGTTAAGCTGTTAAGTGGGCAAGACTGTTGAGGTGGCTAGCTGCAAAGCTGATTAAGCTGTTAGGCTGTTTAGCTGACTAAATATTAGAACTGGTTAAGATTTATGCTGGTAGATCTATGGAACTGGTAGAGTTATCAAGCTGATTAAGTTTCAAGTTGGTTAAGCAGATAACAACAAGAGCAGAAATTCATTTGAATGTATAAAATACTGTGCCCATTGCTTTTCCTTCCTAACCGCTAGGACGGTAGATAGAGTATTCAACAGACACACGCAACATTCCAATTTCCTGACATATTTCTTTCTGTTCGTCACACCCTGCCTTTTTTTTAAGGCAAACGAAAGACATGACCCTAAGCAGCACATTTGTGTCTTCTCTTGGTAATAAATTGCTCCGCGATGAGGTTATAAATTTTAATTAATAAAAATAAATGCTGAATAAAATCTACAAAATAAAGCGATTAAGATTTTGAACGATTTGAACGAGTTCCCTCACCTCTCAAATTCGTATATTCTTCACAATTCGATCGAACTGTCGATCGTAGCTTTGCCATCGATAATCTGGCTAGCGGCTGTCGATCGGTGTAGGTCGCGAAGGCGGAGAATCAATAAGAAGAAGAACATTCAAATACCACATCCCACTGCAAGCTAGTTCGGCTTGATTTGATCTGAATAAAAAAAAACTGATCAATAAATCGAATCATTGCTCTCTTCTGGCCGATCGTCGTCTTCGTCGCAGTTGGGGAATTGCCACTGACCACACGGCCGAAGGTGGCGGGCGCTTAAGAGCGACGTTAGAAACTTCCAAAAACTCGTTCGAATTGGTTCAGATTTGTGTGCTGCTGCTGCTTCTTTCCCGTGCAAACACATACACAAACATACACTGATCATACCTTCAGCCGGCATGATTTGGTGTGATGGCCAGAGATCGGACATAGCACTGCAATCAAGCGCCAATTATATTGTTCACCGACAGACGAGGAACACGCCGAAAATGATAATGGGAAGAAAAGTTTCACCCTGGTAAATGAGATTGCGGATGGGGCAAGAATCAAGCCTTCTCCGACGACGACGATAACGACGACACGGGCATACGTTCTGGAGGCAGCGCCGATTCGTTTGCTGTTCTGCATGTGCGGAGATCTTTCTTCGCGTGGAGGAGACGCCCTCTGGCATCGTTAGCAAAAGTCGTTATCTGCTTGGCACACCACCGGTTCAAAACGAACAGGGTGTACAAGGTGTTTATATTAGCGGTAGTTCAGAATTGCTACCAGCTCAACCAACTAAGTATCACAATTATCGGTTGCTTTGGATTCAAGGTTGCTGATAAATGCTGATACCTTCTTACATTATGGTGAATACCTAGTTTAGAACCGTTTTAGAAACTAACCAGGTATGTCGGGGGGGTCTATCCTCCCTTAGCTCAGTCGTTAAAGACGCAACTACACCACAACATCATGCTGGGAGAGGCTGGGTTCGATTCCCGGCCTGGTCTAGGAATTTTTAGTAGAGAAAAATTTCGGATACCAAAATAATTGCAGAAAAAATATTACACATGATTCAACAGAACCAATTGTGTATTTCACAATAATAGCTACATTAGAAACAGTTGATTAAGATGTTAATCTTTCTTTCCGTAAAATTCTAGAACTTTCTGTGGTCCACCCAACATCAGGTTCCGTCGGGTATCCGCAGATACGGCCGCCGTGACGATTCTCCATATTTTCTCTTCGGTGCCATTTTCTTTCTTCTTAGTTTCGAAGAGTTTCCGCTTAACTAGAGCCCAGTACTTTTCTATTGGGTAAAGTTCTGGACAGTTTGGTGGATTGGCTGTTTTTGGCACGTATTTGACCAGGCCAAAACAAAGCTGGAGAGTCGTGGCTTCTGACGAACGATTGCAACCACTTTTGAAGACATTCGTTCTCGTACACATCCTTATTGATAGAGCCGGCATAGACAAAACTCTTAGATTTTCGACCACAACATCATATGGCCTACCGAATCAAATACTTCTTCGGGAATTTGGACACCTTCTTTGTACAGAAATGCGCGGCAATGGGGTTCCTTTGCATTGCAGGCAAAAAGCCAGACCCAGAAGCTGTTTAAAGTCCTAGAGGGTTTGAGCTGTTTTGTGGAATACTTGTAACTATAAATTAGAAAAAAAATTATGAATCTCCATTTAATTCCAACTAGTAATTAGTACGAGACACTGAAGAAGTCTGCACATTGTAGACGAAATACGCGTATCTGTCGAAGATAAGCAAAGGTAGTCGGAATTAAATGGAGATTACTAATTTTTCTTCTAATTTATAGTGTTTAAAGTCTTCGAGTACGTATGTTTCGTTATCCATGATGATACAAGAAAATGTTTGGGGTAAAGCTCCTTGGCACGACTTTTTGCAATGTTGCTTGTCATCATGGTTGGGCACTTTTTTTTTATTTGTACGCCTTCAGTTTTTGCCTCTGGTTCTTTTTTGTACGTATGATTTTGACTTCGCAACTTTGCGAGCAACATATCGCACAGAGAGATTGGGATTTTTCTGAATAATGCCTACCATCTTCTTGTCCAATTGTCGGGAGCCTAATTTTCGATACGTTCCATTTCCAACCTTCCGATCTACTGTCAAGCGCTGATCAAATGATTTACAAACACAAAATACGGTACTTTTCGGTAGATTTAGTTTATTGGCAAGATCGCGTACTGATAAATTCGATTTTTTGTTGCCGTTCGTACAAAATGCGTTTGCGCACTTCCACTTGATTCGACGACATTCTGAATATAACAAATAAAGGGTGTTTCGATCAAAATTTGGTCGACTTAAACTTGATACATTACAAACTCAGATTATTTTACCGAAATCTGTAAAGTTTTACCGAATTCTCAACAGCTGAACGTTCGGTTATCCGATTTAACAAATTTCGGTAAAATTTTACCGAAATCCGGTAATTTTTTTACTGATAATTGTTAAATTTTACCGAAATCCGTTAAATCTGATTACCGAGCTGTTGAGAATTCGGTAAAAATTTACAGATTTCTGTAAAAAAATCTAAGTGTGTACCTTTCATCGAGCATTAACAAATTTTGCACACCCCTCATTTTGAAGATGTATGCGTGAAGCATCATTCCTCTATTTTGATTTTGAGATTCGCACTTCAGTTATCAAAATGTCGTCGAAGGAAGAGAAGCAACGCATCAAAATCTTGCACGTGCATGGTGAAAATCCCAACTACTCTCACGGGGACCGGGGGCAAATGGTACAGGACGATGAAACTTACATCAAGGCCGACTTTAAACAGCTTCCTGGACAGGAATTTTATTCGGCAGCCGGACGGAGAAAGGTGGCAAATATTTTCAAGCACATTAAACTATTAAAGTTCGCGAAGAAATGTCTGGTGTGGCAGGCCATCTGTACCTGTGGCTTGAAAGGCAACATTTACATTTCGACCGGAACCGTAAACCAGGAAATTTATCTGAGCGAGTGCCTACAAAAACGTCAACTGCCTTTCCTGAAGCAACACAATTGTGCAGTTCTATTTTGGCCGAATTTGGCATCTTGCCATTAAGGAACGTCCATTAATTATGTCACACGAAAAGTGACTTTTTGCAATCAACTGGAGATTTTCAGCTGTGAAGTGAAGTGAAGTGATAAGAAAAACGTTGCAGCAATTCGTGAAATAATTCAAAATCTGCAGTAAAAGAAAAGTGTTCTAAATTTAACGTGGACAGGCTTTAAATTTAAAAACAATGATAATTCAAACAATCATTTGTTTCATTAGTTTAATGAGTTGTTTCATTAGTTTAATGAGAATCTACACAATCAATCCCAACATACCCATTTAATTTTGAAAAATGTTAGGGTAGAAGATAAACAACTGTCAATTCAAATAAAAGATGTTTCTTGTAGCAAAAGGTGTTGTCTTAACTTTTGTTTGGGTCAATGGAATATTTGGAATAATCGATAATGGAGCGCACAACCGTCTACTGTCAGTTTGAGGCGTGAAAAAGAGATTAAAATTTTCCGTCGATAAAAGTTTTCTAACACATCCCCTTGCGCATTTCCTTTTTTGTAGACATTGAAGAACAATCTTTCAAAAAGCATAAATTAAAACATCATTGAATCCTAGAGGGTTTGAGCTGTTCAGTGGAATACCTGTAACTAGAAATTAGAAGAAAAATGAGTATTTTCCATTTAATTCCAACTACCTTTTTATATTTCAAATTTGACAGATACGCGTATTTCGTCTACAATGTGCGGACTTCTTCAGTTACTCGTACTAATAAAAAAATTGATCATTTGACTTAAATCATTTGATGAATCAACTAGGCCTTTCACTTATGTGAAGAGAATGATGAAAACAAGAAAAATTCATGAACTTTTATCGTGATTTCGCGAAAAGAGTTCACGTAGAACTTGTAGAACACAGTTCACGTTTTCGTGATTCAGGCTCATGATGTATATTCGTAAATACACAGCTCGAAAAAGTAGTGTGAATTTCTGTTCAATGTCACATAAATGCACATAAATTGAACGTAACAAACATTATATACATTGCCAATAATATTGTTTGCAAAAGCTCATCTTTGAAAGAACTATTTCATGAAAGTTGCTCCCTCGTGTGGAATGAAATACAATTTTACTTGGTCTGATATTTTCATCACAATGAAATTTCTGATTTTTTTCTGTGTAGATAAATAACTTATTCCGAAGTTCGTGACTCTAGGTCAGTGGTGCTCAGGTAGATGCTTGCAGCGGGCCAAAATGAAATTTTGCGCCAAAGCCACGGGCCGCAATGAGTTATTTTTAATGGCTTAAAATATTTAATAAAAAACAGCTTATTTTGAGGACACGTTACTAGTAGATGTACCTGAAATGTAAAACAATGCTCTTTCTTCCAAAATAAAAAAATTACAAACAACAAAATGTAGATTTATATCACATTCTATTTATTTGAAAATATGAAATGAAAATGAAAAAACTTTTCGCATTTTAATACATAATTCACTTACACTTTCTTGAGCAAGCTTATCGAGATCAGCCTTCATGCTAGAGGTCGAAATACGCAATGAATTGTCCAAATGTTCATCACTTATCTTATTTCTTGCTTTTGCTTTGGAAAACAGTTGTTCACAAATGTATGTGGATCCAAACAAAGAAGCTACGAAAAGAGCATGATTTCGCAGCTCTGGGAAGCGCTCTTCCGGAACAAATTTGGCATAGAACTCCAACAAATCATGTCTATCAAATTTTTCTCGCAGTTCCGTGTCGCACTGTAACTCAATTAGTTCCATTTGGATATTATCTGGGGCTTGTTCAGCATCAACACTGAATGGAGCTGAAAAAAGTTTTAGAATTTTGTCATGCGCTTTGAAATCTCCAAATCTACGAGAAAATCATTTTTCATTGTTTGGAATGCGTCAACGTATTTTTTAGTCAACGTAACATTGCATTTTCCGATAGTAGGGAAATGGGCAAAATTTGAATTTTCATCTGTTTCTCCCACAACACGAGTTTGTTTTCAAATGTACTGATTTGATTAAACATGCTGTGCACCAATTTGCCTTTACCCTGAGACTTAAATTCAAATCGTTCAGGTGCGTTGTAATGTCAGTCAGAAAGCTAGATCTGTCCCCACTGCGCATTATCGAAAAACTTCACTGATTTACCTTTGCTCTCCATGAATTCGACGATTTCTTTCCGAAGATCAAATACGCGTCGCAGCACCTTTCCCCTGCTCAGCCAACGTACCTCAGTATAATATGGTACGTCACCATATTCTGCATCCGTGTCTACTAGAAGAGCCTGAAATTCTCGATGGTTCAATGCGTGCGATCGGATGAAATTAACTATTTTGATGACATTTTTCATGACATCTTTGAATCCCACGCTTTTGGCGCAGAGGTTCTCCTGGTGCACGATGCAATGGTACTGGGAGAATTGCTCTGACACTTCTGGTAATTTTCGAAGACTGCGGTATAAGCTTGAATAATTTAAATAAGATGGAAAACAAAATACATACCACACATAGCGGGAGCTCCATCGGTAACAACTCCGGACATTTTCTTCAGCGGTAGATCAAACTTTTCTAGAACAGCGCACAGAGCATTAAAGATATCAATGGCCTTTGTCGTTCCTTTCACGGGGAAAAGGTTTGCCAATTCCTCAGTCACCTCAAATTTCTTAGATATGCCGCGGATAAAACTGCCAATTGAGCTGTGTCAGATATATCCGTGCTCTCATCCAGCGCCACTGAATAAAATTCAAAGTTGGCAACTTTTTCCTTCAAACTCAACACAAGATTTTCAGCAATGTCTTCAACCTGCCTGGTGATGGTCGCCCGCGACAAACTCACTTGCGCAAAGATGCGACTTTTTCGGGACAAATCATTTGAACCACAGCTTCCATACATTCCTTAACAAACTCGCCATCAGAAAATGGCTTCGAATGGGAAGCGAGTTTTTCTGCGATAATGAAACTTGCCTTTGTGCACTCGTTTTCTTGCTTTCTTCACAAAAAAGTTTTGCTGGCTACTCAAATTTCCCTGAACTCAGCAAATTTTTCAGCCCGCGCCACACCGACATATTTATCCATTTTTGACGCATGTTTCGACTCGTAGTGACGCTTCACATTAAATTCCTTCATAACTGCAACAGCTTCGTTGCAAATCATACACACCGGTTTTTGATTAATGCACGTAAAGAAAAACATTTCAGACCACTTCTCCTGGAAAACACGTCCTTCATCAGCCACTTTCCGTTTTTTGCTAGTGCTGGCTTCCATTTTCACTGAATAATTGCCCTAAACTTCTCAGAACTACGCACGCGACTACAGAACGGAACCAATTGACAACAGACACTGAATGGTGAAAGTGAATGAACCTGTGGTTGCGGGTGTGAAAATATGACTGCATTCTCTCTTCTTTCTATCCCGCCTTTTTGGTCATTCATCATCTGTGTAACAAGCACGGTGAAAATTGTTCACATAAAACTATGAGAATCACAATTATTGCACAGTTAGAAATGCAGCTCAAATCGAACAGCAAATAGCTACATATTCAATGAAGTTCTCTTATTTCTCAAATACTATCGCGGGCCGCATTTGCCGCCTCGGCGGGCCGCATGCGGCCCGCGGGCCTCAGGATGAGCACCACTGCTCTAGGTTGACGAATTTGGAAACGGATTTTCTTTTTTGTGTTAACTAACGGGGGGGTTTCTATAAATAGAGGATGAGTCGATAATTATTGTGATACTTTCAAACATGCGTAACTTTTTTCGCATTTGACCGAAACCAAAGTTAGCCCTATTTCTCTTTAGAGTGTATTGTTTACATTCGTTCTGTTGTGTAGGTGTCGGTGAAATTCCGGTCGAGATGGAAAAAATTAGAGGTGGGTTATACCGTGGTATACAGCAACCGTGTTGCTGTAAAGTATTTTTGGTATCATCTTATTTATATATAACAACTTATTATTTCAATATTAACCAACTTGATATATGTATAAATTAGTAGTATACATATATCAAGTTGGTTAATATTAAATCTTTTTCATATTCTATGAAATTTTCAACATACTGCACCGTCGTCACATATGGTCTAGTTGTCACAAGCATGGTTTTCCGCTGGCAGGTTCCCAGTTACGGTATCCCTTCGGAAGCGGATACCACCCACGCGGATGTCACTTGCAAACCTCTGGTTTGCTCTCTTCTGGTTTCTAGACGAACAAACGCAGGCAATAAATTGCGAGCCTGACGCGCAATCGTGAGGAAACAATCAGACACCGATATCAAAGCAAACTAATCTTACAGCTGAGGGATGTGGCTATTGCTGTATTAAATATGCAATAAAACCTATTAAAATAAAAGGAAGAAGACAATTTGAACCGTCTGCCACCCGTTTTTGAGGACCCGGAAAGGGAAACTCTTATTTTCAACCTATGCATATGCAGAATTGTATGGGAGCAAAAGTAGGTAATATTTAAGTAAAAAGTTGAACTACTTATGCTAATAGCTCTTGATTGAAAATTTAACCAAAAATAGTTGTAAGAACACGTCGACGTAGGACTTGCCCAAAAAAACTGTTACGTAAAGCTTTGCCCAGAGTGCCAAGAAACAAACTGGATTGAAACCGTACAAGGTGTGGAATTTCCCAAATCGGGACTAACGCCAGCAGTGTTGCCAATACGCGTGCCCGTAGACTCAACACGAAGCTGCGAAGGACAAGTTTGCTGTGGTTGACTGTTTCAAACGGATGAAGCTGTATCTTCGAAGGTTTAGATTCGGCAGGCCATATGTACTTGTGGCAAACGGAGTGATCATTGGTGGCCAAAGGCACCATATACGGTAAGATTTACCACACTGAATATCCTTTCAAAACGGTTTTTGCCGCACTTGAGAAAGCATGATCAAAAGCTATTATTTCGGCCCGGTTTGACTTCATTTGTACCGAATTACTGTCAAAATTTGGTTTCGCTTCGATAACCGTTGCCGATTGACCAATCAAGCAAAAGTGTCGCAAAAGTTATAAACTCACCCATTTATACTGTACAACTGGTTTATTCACCACTACACAATCTGCTGGGATCTGTTTTCGGCAGGACAAAAGACATCAAACTTCTATTTTTAGTTTTAGACGATCAGTTTCTTGAGGAAATTTTTTAAGCATTCCAATTTTCAAACCATTATTATACTTAGTGTAATCCTCCGTTAGCTCAGTTGGTAAAAGCGCAGCTACAAAGCAACACCATGCTGGAGGTGGCTGGGTTCGATTCCCGGTCTGGTCAAGGAATTTTTCATTAAGGAAAATTTCTCGACTCCCTGGGCATACACGATTAGAAAAAGTCATGTCAATTTAAGTCTACTTGGATGCACATAAAAGGAGCAGTCCATTGAACATAAATTCACGTCTGTTCTGAAAATTACATGACAGTAAAAACCAAAATTCAAAGTTTACATGCCATAGCGTTAAGGTAAGTTGTGATACACAAAATTAGATTTTCACGTTACGGTCACGTTTTTTTTAAATGCATTGCTTTGACTACTTTTGATCATAATTAATTTAGCTTAATTTAGATTCAAAAATCGATTCCAGTGGCACGAAAGGGTCATCATAACTGGGGAAAGAGTACTCCAGTTTTTTAAAATTATGATCTTCGAGCGGCTAACACAAGAATATTTCACAATGTACTTTAAATGCGCACTTAAAATCAATTTTCAGACTGAGTGAAGATGCAAAAAAATGCTCGTTCAATGATATAGATGGCCTGAAAATAAGCATCCTTGTGGTTCATATTTTTGTTTCTTTGGCGTTGCGGCCGGTGCTTCTTTGACATGCTACGAAGTATTTGAACTTCATTTTGAAATTAACTGCGCACCTAGCATCGAAAGCTCTTAATGAATAACTAGTTTGTTATGATTCACATACATTTGTGTTAAATAAGCTTATTATTATTAGTCAAACAGAGTGAAATCTGAAGGAATAAAAAAAAATCAGAGTAAAAAGCAAAATTTTTGAGCTGTGTTAAAGTTAAAATGACAAGTGGGCAAACCAAATTGGTGAAAATAAAAATTTGGATGGTTTTCCAAGGTGTGGAAATGCATCAAAGTTTGATGAATCAAAGGCGTACTTTCGATCTTTTGCTATTTTTAACTATCTATTTGCGTAACGGTTTATGCTAGCAATTTCACTGTTTGCCGGATACTATGTTGAAATACGATTGTGTACTGTATCGAAAAAAATAACTAAAATTTACCTATTTGAAGTTAACGATGTTTGTCCAATTACCTGTCATTGTATCAAATATATAAAATACAGAATATTGTGCCAATAATATCTTAATAGTTCACGTTCAAATTACCGAAAGCTTGTGTAAAATTCCAGGGGTGGATGTAGTTCTTTAAAATACTGCACATTACGTCACAAACATTGATACATTTTAAGCAGATGACAGCATTTTCTTTTTAATTTTTTTCAGAAAGCTTCATTGTTTTATATGTTAATAAAATCAGTAAAGTTAGTTTTGAATATAAGTTAATCCTCCTTTCTACGACATACACACTTAGAAAATTTCATGTAAAATTAAGGCTTGTTAGATGCACCCAAACGAAGCGGCTAGTAAGACTTAAGTTTACGTCTTCTTTCAAATTTACATGAACCAAAAACTGAATATTCAACTTTACATGTCATGACGTAAATTATAGTCAATCAACTTATGTTTATAAATGTTGATATATTTTATTAAATTTCATATTATATTTATAATTCTTATGAGTTCAATTCGAGTGAGTCATTTGATTAAAGTTTTGGTTCAGAGATGTATACCAAAGAACAGAATCGCTAAAGTGTTTTTATAGATGCTCCTGTGCAGATTTATTTTATCCCAAACATGGACGCAGGCATAATTATACTGTATTTAAAAAAACGATAAAATATATACTCTTCTGAACTATTGAATGTGAAAGAAAATATATACTGCAGATTGCGTTGTCAATACTGCATGATTGAAGCAAACTTCCATACTTCTATGCAAACAAATGAGCCGTGTAGGTATCTGTCAGTTCACGGTCGTGTAATTTTAAGTGTTTGGGCCATGAAATTAAATCTTCATGGCATATTTTTTAGCTCCTGATGTGATATTACATCACAAGGCATTATTTTACATCATATTGTATTTTCTTTTAAATGACAACCATTATTTGCGTCTATTTGCTCATAAAATTCAGCCATTATTTGATTTACGTGACACGAAATTTAAATCTTATGTCAATTGCAGCTCATTTAATTTTCTTTTTTTTTAAGAGTGTAGGTGAAATGTTGCACAATAGTTAGTATTTTGAAGTTAACTTTAAAGTATGTACAACTATTTTATCAAAAGATTTAAAAACATATTTCTCTAAGGAATTGCAAAAACAGCAAGTAAACCAACGTCACGCAAAGTAATTAAATAACGACATTGGATTTCTCAGAGCTCCAACGCATCGCTACTACGAATCAAAGGCGGCCATTATTGTCTTTGCCTCTTCCATTACAGAAGCTAAGTAAAAACATAGGGTTGTTGATCTTATTTCTCTCCCTCTAGATACAATATGCGCTTCGCGATTTTTATTAAACAGATATGATAACATTCGGAATTGTTTTGAACCGTTTTTTTTTCACTTTAATAGTTCTCATTTAACTATTGCTTTTTAATTCCAATACTAGTATTTTCGCCTTAACGCAACACACAAAAACATTGAGAAAATAATGCAATTAGTTTTATTAGTACACCTTCGAACAATTGTTAACATTCTGCTCCGGAACGGAAACGAGCGCTTACGACAAAATAGCGATCTACCCTAAAGGCTCTCATCTAACAATCGATTCCTTTCAACAACCAAACAAGAACATAATTTTCCTTTCCATAAATCATCATTCGCTCGGAGGAGGTGGTTACAGGAACGAGTACACCGGAATGCAATCGAGCCAAAATAAGCCGCAACGGCAAAGCAGGCAGAATGGGAAAAGCCAGCGCGCATAATTCAGCCCAGTAACAACAATCGCACCATCAATAACCATAGCAACCAGCAACCACATTCCCATATTCCATGCCGCGCACGGTGCCATCTTCCTCAGTTCGCTGGAAAAGAGCTCGTCCGAGAGAAGAACAAGAGGTTGCACATTCCGAATGAACTGGGCTTGTTATCCCACCGACCGATCGCACACCTTCGGTATTCACGCGGGCTTTTTATTGCACCGTATTTAGTTCACAATCAGCGCAGAGCCAGGGCCTTTGTACCAGAAAATCTTTCACGATGTCGGTGGCGGCGGCGACGACTATGGCGACGCGACGTTGACCATAATCATTGCTGCAAGTCACACGTTCATGTTTCTTCGGAAATCGAACTTTCGGATCAATTCACGCCACTACAGAGGCTCTGCTCCAAAGAAAAACTCCGACAAATGGCGTCGGTTCTCGGTCTCCAGAATGTGAAATTATATATTTACATATTTGATTGATTTCCATCATATTTATGGAACGTCTCGTTATTACTTTTTTTTTTGATCTTTTGTTAGCCGCTTGGTGGAAGAAGAGGGTTTGCTTCGATTCCTGTTTTCTTTTATTCGGCATTCAATTCGTCTCCGACCACCATAAGAAGGGTTAACGATCAACTTTGGTCAAAAGTAATGTGATGTGTGCGGATTAAACCTAGATTCAAACATATTTAACTCTGTTTCATGGGTTTAGTTAAATTTAATGCCTAACAGTAATCCGCACCCAACATCCACACACTGGGTCAGAACGGCTTATTGTAGGACAAAATCACTAAAATATTGACTAACAAAATAACCATAACGAGATAAATTTAACATTCAATAACGGACAATCGTATGTCAAAAGCATGCATACTAGCTGAAAATCAAATGAAAATCAAATTGTTCGTACTATTTATTGATTGGACGTCTACTGACTTGATATTCTAATATTTGAAAACTAAGAAAAATTATAAAACAGGACGTCGCTTGTTCACTTCCCATAAACAAAACATAAAAATTTAAAAACTTATTCACACTATCCACTAGAAAAGGTTATCGTTTGACAGATGTATTTCGTTACTCGACTCGAAGAGGACATCGTAAGGAATATATCGAAATTAAGCTATCCACGTACATTTGCGTTGTACGCGTGTATTTGTAATGGTTTTTATTTGTTCATCCAAGCATGCTGTGCGTATGACTGTTATCTTTCGTTTGTTTACTTGTGTGCATGGTTTAAATTCTTCATTTTCAAAATGTCGCGCATTGAAAAAGACGTAAAAATGTATGTTTAGGACACATGGCTTCGTGAAAGGGAGTAACTATGCGACAATTGGCGAAACGCTTTGGAAATGCATCACGCGGGTGTAATATCCATCATAACGAAGTTTGGGGAGCATTGTTCTTTATATGAACTGTCAGAAAGAGGCAGAAAACCCGGATCTTCTAACCCTAAACTGTCTCATAAAGTGGTAGTTCTAATTCAGAAGAATAAATCAATTTCGATACGAGATTTGGCCAATAAAGGGTTCCCGCGTCGGAATGATTCAACGTATCAAGAAACGGAACAACCTGAAGACCTACAAGAAGAAGAAAATCGCCAAACAAAGTATAAAACAGAAGCAACACACAGCAACAAGAGCCCGGAAATCGTATTCGCGAGTTTTGCAGCGACCGTATTTTGGACGACGAGACCTATGTCAAAGAGGACTCAAAAACCCTTCCAGGTTCACAATATTACACTGTTGTCGTAGATCAGGATGTAAGTGATGCCGACAGCTTGATTCAAGTGGAGAAGTTTAGTCGAAAAGTGCTGGTATGGCAAGCCATATGCTCTTGCGGTATGAAGTGTACATTTTTATATTTATCGATCTTAGTGTCTGCAGAAGAGGTTGCTGCCTTAATTTCAGTAGCATAGTATCCCTCCACTATTTTGGCCGGATTTAACGTCGACGCATTACGCCAAAACAACTATCATTTGGCTCACGGAAAAGGGTATAGATTTTGTTGAGACAGACATAAATCCGCCAAATTGCCCTCTGCTTTGGCCCACAGAACGCTATTGGGCGGTTGTGAAGAGGGTCTACAAAAAGACTGGTAAAGCAGCTGAGCATATACAGGAGTTCAAAAGAAATGTGTGCTAAGGCGTCCAAAAAATGGGATGAAACACTTGTCCGGAACTTCCCAACAAACATTAGTGTCGAAGAAGCGCTTGTTCAAGAATATTTGGAGAAATTATTCAGCTTTCAAGAAGAAAAAGCTGAACAACTTCTCCAAATTTGTTTGAACAAACAGTTATTCAGCATTGATGTTTGTTTGGTTGATGAACAATGTTCTAATCTAATCTAATCTAATCTCACACTAACGCAGCCAATTCTTGAAAGCATCCTGGAAAATGATGGTTTCTTTAATACATCATTTTTCTTGTCATCGGCCAGGCCAACTGCATAGCATGTGCCGCAGAGAGATCAAAAATGAGCGATTCGAAAGATCTTAAATCGCTTACTCTGAATCAGGAAGAAGAAAGCGTGGACCTCCGTACCAAACGCTTCCATGTAGGTTAAACAGTATGATAATTTGTCTTTATCGTTGGGAGCATAGATGCTAGAAAGATTAGTTTATGCTCCTTTTGCTGGTGGGTGGACTTTTGGCATTTGAACCAAAAGCCTGGCAATAATTGCCAAGGTTATAGCGCCTTATCTCGCTTAGTGAAGACTTTTTTGAAGCAATTGACAGTTTGGTTGATGAACAATGTTCGATCAAAAATTCTCAAATTCGTGAAAGGATAATATTAATTTCATCCGGTCTTCACAAGTTCAAGTTCAATCACTTACAATAAAGAATCATCCGTTTGTTTGAACAAAACATCGTGGTTTTACATGATTTAGAAGAAAAACATGTATTACTTGTTTTCACTGACGATAGATAAGCGATTCCGTTTGTTTATATTTATCAGCTACCATGGAAGCCATACGGGAGCAAGTTTTTAAATTACATTTGCAAAAGCTTAGACCGTGTCAGATATTCAATAGCCTTAAGCAGCTCGGAGTGAGTAAGCGTTTTGTTTTTGAAACGGTTCAAGGAAACTGGAAATGTCCATATTCAACACAAAGAAGGTGCCAGTCGAACTGTCAGAATGAAGAAAAAGATCAAATGTGTGAGGGAACGAATAAGGCGTAATCAGGGCGTATCTGGCCGTAAATTGAACAAACAATTTCAAATGTCCCCTGCTTCAATGAACAGGCTCCTCAGACATGATCTGGAATGCAAGCCGTACATGAAACAACGGTTTCACAGGTTGACGGAGCGTCAAAAGCAAGCCAGGGTCCAACGAAACAGAAATCTTTTGGTTCGGCGAAAAAGCTCTTTCTGCATCAGGACAGACATAATCAACAAAATGATCGTGTGCATGGTGTGTAAGTCTTGCCAATATTCCAAGAGATAAACTTGCTGTAGAACGCTAAAAATCAACACTGATTGTTACATCGAGCAAGTTCTGAACAACCATCGGCATCCACATGCTTCAACGCTGTTTGGGAATACACCATATTGTTTCCAACAGGATTCAGCTCCAGCTCACAAACCAAAGAAGACACAAGCGTGGTGCGCGGAAAATTTTCCTGATTTCCACACAAGCGAAGATTGACTGCATCTGCACCGGATCTCAACCAACTACCAACTACTGACTACTTTGTTTGGGGTTATATGCCTCTACATATAGGCCCTACGAAAGGGCTTATTTTAGATCGATTCAAGACACATTTGGTTGATATTTGGGACCAAATTCCTCAGGAAATCGTGGACGCCAGATGCGATGGGTTTACAAAGCGTTGGCGCATAGTTATCAAGGAAAAGGGAAATAGATTTGAATTGAATGAATATGGTTTATTTCTATAACAAATAAATGCTATAATTTGGTTGATTTGTTTTGCTGTAATTACATTTTGTTTTAGTGACACCTATTGTGAGACACCTTGTAAACATTGCAAACAGCGCATATTCCGTCTTTAGGTGCATTTTCATATCAAATGTCAAGTTATTTCGCTTTAAAATGCCTAAAACCCCACAAATTTTGTTAAGCGTCCGAAAATTGATTAAAGAACATCATGAGTTCGATAAAAGCTATAGTGAAATTGCTGATATTGCATTAATTCGTAAAGATACTGTTGCTAAACCAGTTCAAAGGTTCAAACAATGCGGTTCCATCTTACCGTGCCGCTCAGGACGTCCATCGAAGACAAGTCCTCGAATTGACAAGGTTATCGTTAACAAATTAAAGTGAAACCGAGGCTTATAAGCTCCCAAAGTTGTAAAGCAAAACGAAAATGAGTTTTCAATTCATGGTACAGCTCAAACAGTGCAAAATCGGCTTCATGAACATGATCTTAAGGGAAGAGTGGCACTTAAGAAGCCATGCTTATCCGCGAAAAACATTAAAAACGGCTTAAATGGGTAGAAGAGCACATTTCATGGACAATTGATGACTGAAAGAAGCTCATATGGTTCGAAGAAACTAAAATAATGCTATTTGGGTCTAATGGTATCACAAGAAAATGGCGGAAGACCGGTGAAAGCTTGAAAAAAGAGTGTTTAAGGCCGACAGTCAAACATGGTGGAGGTAAATTCCTGCAACATCATTAATTGTCAAATAACTCAGCCAGTACTCATTGTCCACGCAGGTAGGCTCATGATTTGGTACTCGATGGCATCGTGTGGTGTTGGAGAGTTTGAATTCATTGACGGATTAATTTTCTGGATATATTGAAGCGAAAACTTCCAGCAACCGTCGGAAAATGGGCCGAAAATACACATTCCAGCAATATGGGGACCTAAAGCATACGCCACAACTGGTATCGCAATGGATCAACAAATGAAAAATCGACGTTTTGGAGTGACCAGCACATTCACCTGACTTAAGCTCAATAGAACATCTGTGGTCTATTTTGAAAATTAAGGTTCAAGAACAACATCCAACGAGCATTCAGCAATTACTACAAGTAATTGCAACTGAATGGGACAACATCACATCAAAAACTACTGCTAAGCTTGTTGAATCAATGCCGCGAAGATGCCAAGCTGTTATTGAAGCCAAGGGTTGTCACACAAAATATTGAATAATGTTTTATTGATCATACCATAGTTTTTCAAAACAGTCAAAATATCATGTAAATTTGATGGCAAAATGACCTAAAACTGAATAAATAATATAAAAACATTCATAGAAACAACTTACTTTTCTACTGAATAACAGGAAGACTGCTATTTGGCGGTAAGAGTGGATAAACTTTTTTTTACATACTGTATGTTCCTACTGGTACCTTAAAATTTAAGTCGGGTAGGACGTTCTGATCAGAAAACTTCTAAATTTAAATAAATGTTGACGACGAAGTTCGTCTGCTACATGTGACAGATGCAAGTATGGCATTCCAAGTATATAAAGAAGAAGAAAAGGAATAAGCTGAATAATGGCTTATAAGAAATATTCAATCTTCATAGTTAGGTTAAACATCTGATTCAGTTGGTTTGATTTATCATCAGTCACAACGAAATTATAGTATTTTTGATTGCTTTCACTTCTGAATAATATCACTTGCATGTGATACAATAGGGTATCATAGGGGTATGTGGATAATATAATAATATACCAGCAGTTAATTTATTTTTTAATTTTGACAAGCGTAACTATTGAAAAAACAATTTCAAATATTATGAAAAAAATTTGATTGGAAGACAACACCATCCTATTTCACCATGAAGCTACAAAAAACAGACTTCCAAAACCAACGATTGATTTCTAGCATGCATAAGTTGACATTTATGTCTTAATGGGAGCCTCCATTACTTAATGTTCAGTGCCGGGAGCCGCCGTTACTGAAAATAAATGTTACTTTGTGAAACTGCATGTCAGTTTGTGAAAATAAAAATGATTAGATATTTCTTGTTTAAAAATCGAGAAAAAATAGTTGAGATTCATAAAAAATATTTTCGTGCTAGGAAGAACACCCCCTGTTGTGAGTTTATCCGATTGGCTGTGTAAGTGTAAAACAAATATTTCTGTAGCTTCTATTTCTGAGACAGAAGCTTAAAAAGTTGCCCATCTGTGCACCCCTCGATCCTTTGCTAGGGCACAAAGTTCTTGGATGTTGCTTATTTTCGCGGATTGTCGATTCCCATTCGCCACGCAACTCGCTATACAATGCCTACTGTGTACTTCCACCATCCGTATCCATTTTCTCCATTCCTTCTTCAAACCTATTTCAAAAACCCTTTACTCGCAGTTTCCCTCGAAATCCACCAAACCTTCCTCCCATTGTCATCCCATCAATCCATCTCTTTCGTACTCATCTCATTAGTAATTACGAGTGTTTTTCTATCTTGCATGAATTATTATAATTATGATTACCGCTGTAGCTGGTTGGGCTGACTGAGCTGACTGACTGACTGGCTGACTGACTGGCTGGCTTGCTGCTCATGGCTCATGTGCTAAAGCCTTTGCCTGGGTAATGTTTGATTTCCTCTTTTGCTCTTTCTGCACCGTATGTAGGAATAGAGAGGTTCTTATGTTTTCACTCTTCTGTATCGAGCTCTAAGCATTTTTTTTTCTTCATTAGTTTTCTTCGCGTCTCATATTCCATCTCTTGATCCAAACCGAGCAACAAGAGGGAATTGGCTCTTGATGGGTTCTCCGTCGTACATACGAACGGATGGCTTTCTGCTGCTCGTCCGTCATGCCGGGTGAACCTACTTAAGGCCATGGTGCCTTTCAATGGTGGAGCAAAAAAAAAAAAGGTTTTACATCTTCACTTCATTTAAACTAATTTAGTTGGATGTTTTGCTTCCCCTGCCTGGAAGTAACTTGGGGCAGGCACAGGGGTACTTCGTCAAAATTAGGGCTTCGAGTTCACGTATTTCGGTATCCACATGCAGCGTAATCGAACCGTTCTTCCTAGCTGTCTATTATAAGCTAACTCCTCTGTCGGGTGATGAAAAGCCCCAAAAGTGCATGGAAAACGATTGGATCACACATATTGTCACACTTGGTAGACAGCTCGACCGTGCTCGCCGGGTGAACCGAGTGTGACAATGTCACAGAAGCAGACGGATTAGTGATATCAGATTTCATGAAGGAGAAAATCGCTTCAAAGAATTAAAGTTTATTTATTTTAATTTGCGTCGTTTGGACGCAGGCAGACAAAAAAAGGGAATCGGGTGATCGAGGGCGATGATTGTAGGAAACTGTGTTTAATTAAATTTTCTTCAAGTCGGCTCCATCCGCAATGTTATCACAAAGTTGATCTTTTGCCGAAACAGCAATTGTCTGAAGTGGAAAAAATATGTTTAAGTTTACGATTCTTCGAATGTTTCTGGAACATCAGGCATTGATGGTACAGTTTATGATACATGTGAGACACGAATGATTTTAAGTGACAGCCTAATCATTCTTATTCTATTAATTATGAAAAAGTACTCTTTGGAGCTAAGGAATCGGGTATTTTTTATTATCCATGAAAATTTCAGGCCAGGCAGGAAACCGTATCCAATGAAATGAAGAATTATTATTTTATTAAGTTATTAAATTGAAACAGAATTTTGAAAACTATTCTATATTTTGATCGTTTTTTCATCTCAATAAAACTTATGCTGTTTTGTGCGCGATTTTGTGTATCGCTAGTTTCGATAGTTCAGCTCCAACCATTCTGAAGGGTGTCCACAGTTAAATTGCATCACTTTCAATAAGTTGTAACATTTCGCCTTTTGGGTTGCTTTCAACTAAATTTTGGGTGAAATGACCTCAGCGTGTATTGTTTACACTGCGTGAGTTTAATTTTGAAATGTGTCGTTGTTTCGAAAATTGAGTCGAACGAACAGCAAGTGCGCGAGAACATTTTGCACACGCACCTCGACATCCCACTTCTTTCTCACCGAGCCATCGGGAAGATGTTGAAAATTGACCAGTCTACAGTGTCTCATGTCATAAAACGTTTCGGGGAACGTTTAACTGTCAATCGGAAGAAGGTGAGTGGTAGAAAAAGTGTTCCGTACTGTGTGAAGGATCACAAGCGACTGGTTGCTGCCTTTAAACGCAAACCCAACTGTTCCGTTCGGGATGTCGCGAAAAAGTTGCACTTGACCACAAAGTTTCGTGCAGAAAGCCAAGATACGAGCCGGGCTCCGTTCATTCAAAGTTCAGGAAGCTCTAAACCACAATGAAAAACAGAGTAGAACAGCTAAAACACGTGCGCGTAAGCTGGACACACAAATGTTGACGAAACCACACTGCTTCATCATGGACGATGAAACCCACGTAAAAGCGGACTTTAAACAAATTCCCGGCAACCAGTATGTGACTGCGGAAGACAAGTTCGATGTTCCAGAATCTCTCAGGAAACAGCAAGTGCCAAAGATCCCCAAGAAATACATAGCCTCTCGTCACTATTCCAAGGATGTTCTGGAGTGGTACAAGACGAATGGTGTCAATTTCGTGCAGAAGGATCTTAATCCCCAAAAACTCTCCAGAGTTGCGGCCAATTGAAAAGTATTGGGCTGTAATGAAGCAAGAACTTCGTAAGCATCCTAAAGTTGTCACTACAGAACATGAAATGTTGAAGTCATGGTTGAAAGCGGAAAAAATGTCGGTTCAAGCGTTGTACAAAATCTTATGCGTGGTATTAAGAAGAAAGTCCGGGCTTTTGGATTTGGTAAAGAAATACAGTGAAATAAAAATACCTAAACCAAGATTATACATTGTACTTTATTCCCTTAATATTTCATGACAATCGGAGACTTGTTTTTGAGGACGAGTTTAGCGGGATGCAATTTAACTGTGGACACCCTTTAGTTCTCGTTAACAAGCTATCCAGCATGCGGTCAAATTGATATAAATAGGATTCTGTGTATTCAGGCTCAAACGGAATGTTGAATCAGAATGGTTTATCTTAATGTGAACAACTTTTTTGATAAATTCTTGATACATTTTGATCGACTATATTTTTCTAATTTCTGTAATCTTTATAGTTTTGGGATTTCTAAAAGTTACGTAAGTTTCAGGAATCCTTAAAAGCTTTTGGTAACTACAAATGGCAGTTATTATTGCTGACTTGAATCACCATATCGTAGTATCAGTGGCACAAATCTCAGAAATCATATTTCGTCAGAAAGTTTGATGAACTTGCATATTGTCTGCCGTAGTTTACAGTGCAGAAAATATGTAATATAAGATATGCATGTAAAATCTTACAAATTTCTTAGATTAGCGCCGCCAAATAACCGAAGTTGCAATTATTGGATTCCATAAACTATTACCATTTATAAAGCCAAGAATTTGCAAGAATTCTGATGCATTTTATGCATTTTGATCTCATCAAAATGTGTGTACTTATTCAAAGACTACCTTTACCTCAAAACATTCTAGAATTGTTACGTGCCAGAGCGGTGTTACTCCCAGCACTTATAAGACTCCCGTCTTCAAGCCTCAGGGCCGGCACAAGCTCGAGACAAACCGCGAAACAAGGCAACACTTCACGTTCGCTTCAATCAAAACTCCCGCATTATTACTGGTTTGTGCACACTTTTATCAACAATCAATATGCAACTAGCGATTTGAAATTGGATCACTGTCGTAGAACCCCTTGGTCCGTATTACAACTTGAACCCAGCACCTTGTTATACATATTTGCTCCTTTGTTTTGATTTGCTGTGTTATTTTGACAGAATATTTGAGAGTGTGTTCATGTGAGTTCATTATTAGGGGTGCATTATTAAGCCTGGGACCGAGCTTGGGACCGATGTCCTAGTACTGACTGAGTCAAGAAAAAAATTGCTTTTGTATGGGACCTACTGGTCTTAGAGTTAGTCTATGCTTTTATTCTGTCTCTACAGGGTGTCCGAATATTATCCGCACAACAAAATGGTGTTAAAACTATCTTTTATTGTTAGATTTCAAAATTAATATGTATTGTTTGTTATAGATTGTAATATATTTTCAAGTTACATTTTTTATTTGTTCATTTCAGAATGGCCGCCACGTACTGAGATGCACGCCTTCAAACGTTTCGGGAAGTTATCCACGATGGCCGACAGACTTTTGTTCCCAAACCTTTAAAAGAGACGATTTTAGATGTTCGAGTGATTTATGTGGTGTACAGCAGGCTCTTGACTCCAAGATGGACCATACCGAGCACTCCATTGGATTCAAATCCGGTGAGTTCATCTTTCTTTAAAAAGCTTGGGAAAATGCGTTCGCATAGACTATTAGTCTTTTGAGCCGGCGCCCAGTCTTGTTGAAAAATCCATTCATATTTGCCGAAATGCTGCGATACCGAAGAAGCTAATGAGGGTTATTCCGAGAGTCGAAGTGACGTTTGTCACTTGGTGAAGTGAGAAGAGTCACCTGCAGTGACGTGACTCTCCTGGGCAAATCAAATGGAGAGTCACGTCACTGCAGGTGACTTTTCTCACTTCACCAAGTGACAAACGTCACTTCGACTCTCGGAATAACCCTCAATGAAATTGTACTCACATCAGTTTGTATGCTTACTTGCTGTGAGCAATCTGATAGAGTTCGATTAGCAAGGTGAGTTTGCGAGAGCGAGATAAAAGATAGGAAAAAAATACATGGAGCAGCGATTCACCTTAAGTAGCTTCTGATAGCGCTTGATTCACTTTTACCTAATTGTCGATGAAGATCAACGGGGTTTTTTTCCGGAATGAGTGATTCCAGCCCAAACCATGACAGAAGCGGGATGATGGCCCCTTGAAATACTTCCACGATTTTTGGATACATCAGGAAGCAACTGCCGATCATTTAAGTGGATGTGATGCTGTTGGATTGTGAAAACTTTTTCATCGGTGAACAGCATTGACCAATAGTGGCCCTCGGATAGGCGGTTCAGGAGGTCCTTAGCTTTTCTCAACCGATTTGCTTTCATGGTGTCATTCAAGTAGTGATTTTTACACAGTTTATATGTCTGAAGCTTCAAATCATCGTTAACTATGGCTCCAACGGAAGATTTTGAAATGCTCAGTGATTTCGCCAATTTTCGGATGGAAATCAAAGAATTCCGGGTAAACACGCGCAGTCCAAACGGTGCGCTTTTTTCCTCTCCCTACGCGGTCATCTAGCTGTTGGTATCTTTTTATTGCATCATTCACTGTAGATTTTGCCATATTCAGGGTCTTTGCAATCACTGAAACAGTTTTTCCTTTTCGAAAAAGTTCAATTACACCTACACGCAACTCATTCGGCTTCATTTCGAATAAGTTAAAAATCACAACTGTACCAAACTTACTGCGTGTAAAGACAATGGGTCAAGATGTTAAACCATGTAGGCATGCTTAGTTTAATCCGCTTGGTTGTGCTGAGGAATGCCGACAAAGTCTGTACGGATAATTTGCAGACACCTTGTATCATCCCTTCTCTGGTGATGAACTCCCACTTTCTTAATTTCTACTTCTACCTCAGCTCTTGCCTTTTCACTTTTCTTCGGGCCCCTTCACCTGTCTCCTGTCCATCAACTGTTCCTGCTGTCAGGGATATCGGCACTCCACTCGGATTTGCTAAAGTTGAACTGCAGCCTCGGTGGACCCTTAACCTGTCTCGTGAGCCTTTCCAGTGTGTTGACAAACTCGAAACCTTGACAAACTACAAAGGTAAGTCATTTTGCTAGGATCGGTGACGCACGCAGAATACCATGGGGGGATCAGTTTGATCAGAGATTGAGCATCACCGGCGTTAGACGGGGTCGAATCTGCCTAATCAGGCTCCATCCGTAAGTATTACGGTCAAACCGCGAGGTCCTGTGGGCGCGATGGAGAATTGGGGATGACGGTTAGCTTTGCTAGGCAATGGTCGGGTCTGCTTTAGGGTTTTCTATTAGATGTAGTTCATTACCTGGATATCCAAATGGTACAAAATATCTTTCACTCAAACTTCTTCAAACTACCGAGCCGTTTGCTTCGACGTTTAGCTGATACGGCCGCAGTGTTCGAAGATCACAAGGCTAATGACTGTATCTTCTTATGGCCATTGACCTCAAATGACCGTTTGTACCTCAAATTCTCCACGCAATGACCCTTATTTCGCCACCCCTATGGCGGTCCATTCATTTCTGGTATGGTGACTTCTGGTGGTGGACTGCTTAACTATTGCATAGGAAGTTCTGCTACTGACTGCTTTGTGGTGGGGATATTTCATCGTTCACGAACATGAAAACACTTGCTTGGTTTTTTTTAATGCAACACGAACAACAAAAACTACACGCGAATCATCTCTCCAATCTTGGACGCAACACTTATGCTTGTCACAAAATTAGTAGGCAACTCTGAAATAGTGTTCCGAATCGAACTTTTAAACTTGAGACAACTTTACGGTGCACAATGTACATTTGGTGACACACTTGGTCCAAACCTTGCGAAACTTATGTGCCCTGTGGAACTCATCCTTGTACCCTTACGAGAACGGCAAGAACATGCTGGTTGAATTGCTAGTCCAAGTTCTAAATTCCGTTCGGTTCTACAGGCATCTAATAAATGATTAGAATATGTAATTCACAAGTTACAAGAGAACCACAAGTGACCGATTCCACGAACAAGTGGGAAATTTTTCCAGTTTTTATTGTTTGTATTTTTTGATTTGCATGAAACCTTGCATACAAGTTTTTGGGGAAGAAAAACGCCGTTTTGCATACTTGGTTCGCCATTTTGAATCTAGCCTTACTTATGAGCAGGGCCTATGATAAATGCACATGATATCTTCAAAAAATTGTATCTCGGAAACGGTTTGTCCGATTGGTTTGGTGTCTTCGGCGAAGTTTTAGACAATTGTTGGTGCTATATGGAAAAAATATGCACGGTAAAAAAAAAATTTGGTTTTTGTGTTTTGAACTAAAATATAGATTTTCCCTTAAAAGTGACCTGTCAATAATTTTTAATTATTTTTATGTTATAGCTGACTTAAAATGCTATCTAGTGCACAGTGAGTTGTTCTGATGAAAAATAGGTTACAATGAAAAAAAAAATTTAAAAAAAATTACAATTTTCAAAAAAGCTATTAAAAAAAGTCAAAAAAGTTTGACACTCTAATTTTAAGAAAGTACATCAAATTTGCAAGCAAAAAGTACTTCAATAACATTTTTCTAAGATGCACCGTTTAGAAGATATTACTGATTCAATATTAATTTTTTTGATAACTTAATAAGTTTTGGCCCTTTTCGGATGTATTCCGTGTTTTTTCAGTTTCAAAAGTATTTTTTTCGGAAAGATTGGAAAATTTTGAGTTAAAATGACACTGACAGTTTAAAGATTCGAGTGAAATTCTCTGCCTTAAAAGTATTTTGAAAAACAAGTTACAAAATCCCACTATCAGGAACAATGATTTCTTCAAGTGATTTTTGGTGCGTTGTGCTGAAAACGTGCTAACAAGTATTAGATACAGGTAATTAGATACCAGTTAGCTGTACTACGTACAGTTGGTGATTGTAAACATGGTCTTTGTTGGAACTAGTCCACCATGGCCACGCTGGCCATAACGAGGCTAGCTCCGTCGATGACCGTTTCTTAATAATAAACAAAAAGAACGCATTCTTAGTCACCTTCCATCAAACTAGACGGCTGTCGACTGATACCTCAATCAACAACCGCCGCACTCTTTATTCATTCCAGGTATATACAATTTACAATCTTCTTCAATAACAATATACCTATGCCAGCAAATCTACCTCGCTCCAACTCTACAAACTCGTACCTGAAGGTTCGACGATACCTGAGCGTTCAACTCCACCTATCGTCCAACAGTCTTTACTCAGTATTCTATGATTTCTACCCGTGAGCTGTATAATA
This sequence comes from Aedes japonicus, assembly GCA_034211315.2. Classification (NCBI taxonomy): domain Eukaryota; kingdom Metazoa; phylum Arthropoda; class Insecta; order Diptera; family Culicidae; genus Aedes; species Aedes japonicus. Next base: position 59,902 of record JASCZW010001488.1, read on the forward strand.
ATGTCTGACTCGGTTCTGAATTAATCCAGTATCTACCAAACAGTAAATGCAGAAAGGTTGCTAGTAGCATAGTGATTGTAGTAATTTCAGCTCATAATCCTGTGTTTTTGAACGAGATTTAGTGTTGTTTGATAACATAATAATTGTAAAGGAAAGTGTAACAAGTTTTGGTGCAAAGGTAAGTTTTAAATACACATTTTAATTATATGTTTTGTAATATTTTCGTACAAAACTAACAATTGGAAAATATTGTCTATGTTACAGATTACAAAATTAAAATAAAATGTATTCGCCCATTCAAAGACATTCAGTGTTCGAAAGAGCTGCGATATCTCACGGATGGTATCATCCAAAAACTAAAATCAATTGGATTTTCCAAGGTATCCACACTCAACACCAAGGATTTTCGTATTTGTTCGTCTTGCCGTCTACATATTGATTCAAGAGCTCACCTCACCCAAAACGAAGAACAAAGCGTAACCGGCGGCTCAAGGATACCAACTGTTCAGACCATACCTGATGTACCTGATTCGCAAAGCTATGAATGTTTGGTCACGATACCATCAGCGTCAACGCTAAGCACAATTCAATCAAATGAAGACTTCGCGATGCCTGTAGACGTCGAAATATTCAACCGAGGAATAGCAGCTATTCGTGTTTCGCCTATAGATTTAGGTAAGGTTAAAAATGTTCACTATCCTGAAAAAAAGTGCGCTGAAATCGTCGAAGGTGTACGAAGAAATCTGTTTAAATTAGACGCTAAAACAGAAAAAGCAAACGAGTTTGATGAAGTCATAGAAAATATGAAAATGAAATTTTTAAATTCAGCCACAAGGCAAGAAAAACTATTAATTTTATCATTGTTACCAAAATCATGGTCAGTACAAAAAATTGTAGACGAATTTGAAACGAGTAGAAATATGGCATCAGATGCAAGAAAGGAAAGAGATAATGTATTTGATTCATCTCAAGGTTCAAGCTCTGGAAAAGCTTTGAGTAATGAAACAAAAGAACTGGTTTTGAATTTTTTTGAGGACGATGATATAAGCCGTGCAATGCCAGGCCAAAGAGATTTTGTTAGCGTAAAGACAGGAAATAAGAGATTAGCTGTTCAGAAAAGATTGTTAATGATGACATTGAGAGAAGCTTTTAATCGCTTTAATGAAATGTACGTCAATGTAAAAATAGGGTTTTCATCATTTGCAAGCCTCCGGCCAAGGCAATGTAAACTATTGACTATCACAGGAACACATAATGTTTGCGTTTGCACTACGCATGAAAATGTCAATTTAATTTTACATAGCTTAAAAAATACAATGTCTTGAATGATCTAAAAACATTAACGAATAGATTACTTTGCGAAAATAAGACAACTCATTGCCATCTACGAAGATGTAAAAACTGCCCAGATACCTCAGTTTTAGAAGACAGTTTATTGAAACAACTGGAAGAAAACTTTGTTGAAAAGCTTTCATTCGAACAATGGGTTACCACTGACAGATGTGATTTAGAAACTATTGTAAAGCAAACCGATGAGTTTGTTTCATTTTTCAGCTCAAAAATTAGAAAGTTTGATTCCGCATGATTTTGTAAAAACCGAACAATCCAATTTTTGAAAACTACAAAACAAAACTTGCAAGATGGTGAATTTTTAGCTATTTGTGACTTTTCTGAAAATTACAGCTTCATTTTGCAGGATGAAGTTCAATCACACCATTGGAACGTGCAACAGGCCACAATCCATCCTTTCGTAATATATTATACTGAAAATATGCAAATTAAACATTAGCTTCATTATAATTTCTGAAGAACTAAGACATGATTCAGTCGCTGTTAATTTGTTTATTGATAAAATGATAAACTTTTTACAAATTGATCAAAATAAAAACATAAAAAAAATTTATTTTATGTCAGATGGTGCTGCTTCACAGTATAAAAACCGAAAAAACTTGTCTAGCCTTTGTAAATTTAAGTCAAAGTATGGTATTGACGCTGAATGGCATTTCTTCGCAACATCGCACGGAAAAGGTCCATGCGATGCTATTGGAGGTACGATAAAACGCATGGCTACCAGAGCAAGTTTAGCCAAAGAACGCGAACACCCGATAAAGACTGCAAGAGAGTTGTTTAATTGGGCAAACAAACGAAAAGAAGAAGAACTTACAAAGTTGTCATTTTGTTATTCTACTACAGAAGAATACGAAAATATGTCTTTGCAGCTAAATAATCAATATAATAATGCAAAAACAATTCAAGGAACTCAAAAATTCCACTCATTTCTTCCTCTATCAGAAAATACAATAAAGGCAAAGCTTTATTCAAACTGTCCTTACAATGATGCCAAAATATTCGATATTGTTCAGAAAGTTGTGTAAACAATAATTTTATAAAAATACAGGAATAAAAATAAACTGATGGGGATCAGGGATCACCATCCCTGAAAAATAAGCTTAATTCGCTCTTTTGAATCTTGCTAATTGAGGAGCTTGCATTTGCAGTTCTCCAAAAGGTGTATCTCGAAATCGAGTTGTCTCATCGGTTTGATGTCTGTGGCGATGTTCGGCAATAGAGAGAAAATATGCACAGTATAAACACATCCAGTTTAAATGGATTAAACTGTTAGGCGATATGCAAGAGTTGAATGCACATTTTCAACACAATACACCAAAAATAACTGGAAGAAATCATTGTTCCTGATAGTGGAATTTTGTAACTTGTTTTTCAAAATACTTTTAAGGCAGAGAATTTCACTCGAATCTTTAAGCTGTCAGTGTCATTTTAACTCAAAATTTTCCAATCTTTCCGAAAAAAATACTTTTGAAACTGAAAAAACACGGAGTACATCCGAAAAGGGCCAAAACTTAAGTTACCAAAAAATCAATATTGAATCAGTAATATCTTCTAAACGGTGCATCTTAGAAAAATGTTACCGAAGTACTTTTTGCTTGCAAATTTGATGTACTTTCTTAAAATTAGAGTGACAAACTTTTTTTGACTTTTTTTAATAGCTTTTTTGAAAATTGTAATTTTTTTTAAATTTGTTTTTTCATTGTAACCTATTTTTCTCCAGAACAACTCACTGTGCACTAGATAGCATTTTAAGTCAGCTATATCATAAGAATAATTAAAAAATTATTGACAGGTCACTTTTAAGGGAAAATCTATATTTTAGTTCAAAACACAAAAACCAAACTTTCTTTTTAACGTGCATATTTTCTCCATATAGCACCAATAATTGTCTAAAACTTCGCCCAAGACACCAAACCAATCGGACAAACCGTTTCCGAGATACAATTTTTTGAAGATATCATGTGCATTTTTCATAGGCCCTGCTCATAAGTAAGGCTAGATTCAAAATGGCGAACCAAGTATGCAAAACGGCGTTTTTCTTCCCCAAAAACGTGTATGCAAGGTTTCATGCAAATCAAAAAATATGAAAATTACTCGTTGCTGAAATAGTATGGAACCGCTCAAGTCGAAAATTGGACTGCGAAGGAATAGAACTCATCGCACCACCATTATCTGAAGTTCAACCAAAGCATCCGAAGCTTTTTGCCTGATAATATTGATCCGGATGGCACGTTCAGAGCTGTCGAGTTATGCGATCTTGGAAAATACTACTGTAAAGGTATTCCAATTTGTTCAGGAAACAATATGCAGATAAATTTAATATGACGATTCAAATGTATTTCTTAACTATATGTTCCTAAGAATTATTCGATTGTAACTTGAATCCTATGAAAAAAAAATTTCAAGTTGGAAATCAACTTTCTTGGTTATTGGGACTGGATGTTCGCCACAGAACGGTAAAATGTCAGAAGACATCCATGCTAATCAGAACGTCCATAAATTTTTCAAAATTTGTCATCAATCCTTCGACGAGAAACGAAAACCACCCGCGATCCAGAAAAGCATTCCATTTGTGTATTTTCCACACTCCAACGCTCGTTAATTATCTATGCATAACATCGTGTATTCGAAATCCGAATTCCCAACGTTCTTCGGGAGGAAAGATCGAGCAATATCCCCAACATTGGTTCGAATTCGTTATGTATCTCACCGTCTTTTAGCCGTGCTTTCTGCCGTTGTCGACAATTCGAAGACATTTCGGACATCGGGTGTGAGCGGATCGAAGCGTGGAAAATTAAAGCAGGGCATAAAAAAAGCCATAACATGGGATCATTAAAATGACGTTACGTTCTCCAAAACTGAAAGGACAGCCAAATTTATTGGTTGGTGTGGCCTGTTCCATGTTTCCCTTTGTCGCCGCAACATTCTCGTGAACGCGCATCATACATGAAACAATGCGTGGCCATCGATGGTTTTGCGAAATGTATGACTTCCTTTCACAAAATCTACAGTCTATGACAAAAAAAATGCAATCAAGCTTTAGCAGCTCATATGCGCCCATCACACTTTTCAACATATTTCGATGTTATGCTCAATATCATCAATGTATGATAATTTACTACGTGTATAACGTTATATCATCAATTCTATTGGCAATATTACCCCTTTTTTCAGTATATTGACAGGTTCGATGGGCGCTATAGAGAAATATTGTCACATAATCGCAAAGTAAATGTAGTGCTCTTGTGCCTCCAAAAATCACATTTATCTCGTTTCGACGGTCGAACGATGCAATTCTCTGGCACGATATTTTGTCGTCTTCAGTGCGTACACAAGGTTATGTTTGATTCGCAGTTTTGGGTTGTCGACGAGGAAGAATTTCAATCATTCTGTTCGTTTGGTTGGTTTTTCTTCGCCTTCTGACTTTAAGGAAACAATTGCTATGGTTCCCATATCAAAAATACTTGAGTATCAACATAAATATTCATGAACTATGAGCTTACACAGATACGCATTTTCTATATGAAAAACTGAGTTATTTTACTGTTATTTTATCAATCACAATCACTTATCAGAAAAGTTGTTAGATGTAAACAGATAAAATCAATACATGCAAAATATAACCAACAATAAAATCGGAAACTAGCGAATTAAAATTTGCTCACTGCTTTAAAACCCAATGTTCCAAACACACAATAAGTACCTAGTTCGTTCGCTTTGTAGTACTAGAATCTTTGATTTTATTTTGATTCACTGTGTTATTTTGACAGAATAGTAGTCGGTTATTCGTAGGGAGTTAAAAGAAAAAGAAAAATATCCTTGACATTGCTAACTATCAATGAGTTTGCATCCTTGACATTGCTAACTATCAATGAGTTATTTTGACAGAATATTTATAGGTTGTTAGTTAGTGACTTAGTTAGTGAGTGATGTTCAAGGGTTAATCATTAAGCTAGGGACCGATGTGCTAGTACTTCCTTAGCCAAAAACCATATCCATTTTATTCTTGACTATCCAGCCTTTGATATTACTAGCGGCTGGATAGTCCTGAAGAAAATTAATACATGTTTTGGCTCATGAAGTACTAGAACACCGGTCCCAAGCTTAATGATTCGCCCCTAATTACGTAACTCACACCAACACACTATCGAATATTGTGCAAAATAACATAGCGAAACAAGACAAAAATCAATGATACTAGTACCGAAAGGTACTGAAAAGAGCAAGAGTGCATTGCAAGGTGCAGACTTCAAGGTGACCGAGGTATTTTACAAAAGTGAACTAATTTCAAATTGCTAGTTTCATATTGATTGTTAATATTACTTTCGCTGAAAGTGATAAATCATAGAATCAGGGGCTGGAGGAATTACCAACACATCGGTCCCAAGCTCGGTGCTAAGCTTAATGGTGGTGATTCATTAAAACATAACTCACAACAAAAAACCCCACAAATATTCTGTCAAAATAGCACATCAAATAAAAACAAACAAAGATTCTGGCACCGAAAAGCACATGAAGAAATTGCAAGGTACGAAGTGCCAGGTGTACTTGAAATCAATGGGATTCTAAAGCAGCGAACCAATTTTAGATCGCTACTTTCCTATTGATTTTGTGATAGAATCTTGTAACATATGCCCATAGGTTTATTAATCTTGATCATTTAGAATCTAAGGAGGAATGAAACTAAAAGGTTGATGTTAAAAGTACCTGGAAGGATTCAAATAAATGCATTTTCATCCTGAATTCGTCTCGACAGGACATATTTTCAATATTTTCGTAGGGGAAATTGTTTATCTTAGGGCATCTTCAACGGTGATCCAAATCGTGGATGGGATTTTTTTTTAACCAAACGCAAAAACATTGCTGCACCGGTGTTGTAAATGTTTTAATCTTTTCTTGGGGCAGTTTGGAATAAGAAAAATACCCTTCCAAAACACTACACGCTGCTTGATAATACCAATTAATGAGTAAAATATCAGCTTTTGAGCCGATAAGTGGCCGTGTCTGGTGCGGGTTATGCTGGTGCCGGACATAAAGTGGTGTTGCTCGCTGTTCATTACCTCAAGTTGCCCCCAATGCTAGCGAATTGCTTTTTGTTTCATTCCAGAATAACGAATGGTTCTCTTGGTTTTTATAATTTTCTGCATTTCCGGAATAGAAAATTTGAAAATTGAGCAAAAGGGCATGGGTAAAATTGTGCTCGAACCAAGGACGTTACCTTTTGCCTAACATCCCACTGCGGGGTAGGTCGAGGCACGGACGAATCCGCCACCTCAACAGGCAAAAGTAACGTGTTGGATCGCGCTCATGTACTACTGATAGCTTGTGATAGTTTCTAGCGGTATGCACTCTGTTTTGATGCATACATGGGAGAGAAACCATGGCCTTGCAAGGGCGTATTAAATAATGCCCAGCTGAATCATTCATGTCTTAGCAGCCGAAAGTTGAACATCTTTGGGCATAAAATTTCAAGCCCTGCTACAGCCGTATTGAGGTCCTGTAGGATACGGACTTTATCTTGATGAAAAAAGATTTACTAATATTTGTTAATGATGTTTAAAACCTAGACGAAGTCGTGCAATTTCCAAGCGAGTGATGTGAACTCTATGTTTTCAAGAACATTCTGGTTGTTCGTGAATTAAAGACGGAATCTCATCGAACACGAGAATTGCATGGTTCTGTTTTACCAAAGACAAAGACAAATGCTGAAAAGAGCCATGCTACGGTATGTTTTCCAAGTGACAGTTCATTCATGCTCTGGACCATACCATAGACTAACTCTAAGACCAGTAGATCCCGAACAAATATGATTTTTTCTTGGCTCAGTCAGTACTAGCACATCGGTCCCAAGCTCGGTCCCAAGCTTAATAATGCGCCCCTAATAATGAACTCACACGAACACACTCTCAAATATTCTGTCAAACTAACACAGCAAATCAAAACAAAGGCGCAATTATGTATAGCAAGGTGCTGGTTTGAAGGTGTACTTCCGACCAAGGGGTTCTACAACAGTGAACCAATTTCAAATCGTTAGTTGCATATTGATTGTTGACCATACTTTCAAGCCATCTTTGAGCAAGCTAAACATTCTAGTTACTGAGATTTGAGCATGTTGTCATCCCAGACAACCAAAAGTCGGACAACATTGTACGATACTGTTATATTTTTACATTTTAAGTCAAATTTGCATAAACAATTACTCACAAAATTGATCGTGTATGAAGCAGTTCTTTTTACTACTAAAAATAACTGTGCGAGGCTATCATAATCGGAAAATAAACATTTTGGGAGGAAAATTGTGTTTAGAACATGTTTAATACCAAATTTATACAAAATCTGCTTTCTCTTTCGAAATAAATGTGTATTTAGTATAAATATGCCTAAACTTCCTTCAAGAAATTAATCGTACACCGTTCTTTCTTTTTTTTCTTTTCACGCAATTTAATGCGAAAACTTTTTGCGTGTATACTGCCAATACTGAAATAAACAATAATAACAGCAGTTCGGGTTTAAGCATTATTTGAAGTAAAAAGCCGCTATTTTATTGCAACAGAAGGTAAAAGAAAGCAGACTGACTTAAGGATTTGCCTGAAATAGGAGAAATTGTTGGAAGAACATATGTTATCAACACGTTCTTGACAACTGGAAAAACGAAGGAACCCTGAGGAAAACGGATTCTATCGAAAAATTATGAACGGCTCGAAATAACATGAAAACCTAGGACAGGACCTGCCAGCTCAGAGAGAGAGATTACATCTTATAAATTTATGATTGCTATGATACGGGGGTCGCTCCAGTGTTGCCAGATATGTTTACACAGTAATCCGCTTGAAAATAAAGTAATTAAAAACATTTCTTTTGTCGTTCGGGAAATGAAGCTACATCAAACTAAATGTTAATTGATAAGTTTTCACTGAATTTCATTGATGCTTACGCTGCAAATTCTGCTGTGGGGAGAAATCTTGAGCAAGAAAATGTCTTCCTCACGTACGTTCCCAATGCAGGCCTTCGCCCACTTTCGGCGAACGATTGGATCTCTCGGGAACCGATGAAAATGGAGACCCGGATGTGACACGTCACTGCGACCACAATTTATCGCTTTGCACTTCATTTCGAACTGATTTAAAATAAACCACTGCAAAAGTGAACTTTTGTTCTAGTTGTCACAAACGAAAAAAGTGAAAAAGCAGTGACTACTAGCAACACCGCCAAACCAACAACAAACTGCCTGCTTGTAACATAACTCGACGGAGGCGGTAGAGGTGGTTGTCAAAGCGACCAATAAAAAACGGTCTTTTTTGGCAGGTTAATGGTCTTGTTTTTTGCACTAACAGCTGGCAGGTCCTGTCCTAGATTAAAACAAGTGTTCCGAAACTAACAGCAGAAGTGTCACAAGACAACAGTGCACTCCGTAAATCTAAGATGCATGGCCGTGTTGCCAGCAAAAAGTCCTTCATTTCGGTTGCAAATCGGAAAAAAAAACGCCAAAAGTTCTCCAAATTCTATGAAAACAAACCGCAAGAGTTTTGGACTCAGCTATTTTCACTGATGAAACGAAAATAAATAATGCTGGATCGGATGGCAAACAAAATGTTTGGAGAGAGCCGAATACAGAGCTAAACTATAAAAACTTGAAATCCACAGTGAAACTTGGTTGAGGGTGGCTTATGCTATGTGGTTGTATTGCTGCGTTATGCACGGATAACCTGGACAAAATGTTTTACAAGGACATACTTTAACGGAACCTGCGTCGGAGTGCGTAAAAAATGGGACTGTCATCTGGATATTATTTTCAACAGGATAACGATCCGAAGCACACTGTGCATTTTGGCCCGGAATGGCGGTTATACAACGTTCCAGAACGATTGAAGACGCCCCCACAGCCAGATTTTAATCCTATTGAGAATCTGTGGGATGAAGGTATGAGACGGTTGAAGGATGCTAGTATATCGAGAAATAAGGAACTGACAAGGAAGATCAAAGAAATGTGGGAAAATATTTCAGCGCCTTGTACCAAGAAACTCGTACTCGTGATTGATGTTAAGGGAGCTCACACAAGATATTAACTTAGCCTGAGCATTGCATTTCGGGTTATAATGCTGAAATTCATGGTTTCTAAGAATATTTTTGGCCGAAGAGAGTTAAGTGTACGATCAATTCTGTGAGGTTGAAAGACACTTATGTATTGTTTTTATTGATTAAATGAGAAGAAACTACTTGAATACTGATTTCATGCTAAACCCATTGATGAAATATATAACCTTTAAAAAATGTGTCTTTATTTATTTTTAAATATTTATTTCAATTGAAAAATGTTATGGTTTGGTAATGGGCATTTTACCAAATCAAAGCTGATCTGATTAATGCAGCGCTGTGTGCCATTTGGCTAGTGTCTGATTTGTAAAATTTAAATAGAATTAACAAACTTTTTCAGGATCTTCAAGTCAAAGGATGGTTAATTGCTGCTGATGCTGAAAAGGAACGAAAATGTGCTTAAGAGCGGAACCACAGAACTCTACACTTGCAACATTTCTTGCATTCCAGGATCAACCGAATGAAGACCATATATAATAGATTCGAATGCTAGTAGTATTTTTCATTTACATAAATGTTGACACTATTTCATAAATATTTCATGGCAATGAGAGGGACCATCAGGGCACCCAATTGACGCACTCTGGATGGGGAGAGGGGGAATGCCAACTCCCCATTGCTAACAGTTTATGAATAGAGGATGGGCTATTCTCCCCGCCCATAGAGACATCCTCATGTTGGATGGCTCGTTTGACCAATTGTTTAATCTTGTTGTCTGAAGGAGATTCTTTATATCCCTGTGGAAACGTATAAGTGATGTTGCCTTACGATCCACCCAACCCGTTTTTGGCTCTTCATACAATGGCATGATTAGGATAATCAGTGGTTATTAAAGCTTGATCAAGTCAAGGAGACCCCATTGCTGTCGGACTTATTTTCCGTGATGATCCGTGATACAATGGATGGTATTACATAGTTTTTATTCGTGTGTATGATGAATTTTGTAAGCAACTGTAATTCTGGTCCACACTGTATTAAGCCTAAGTAAAATCACAAAGAATTGAAACTTTCGACTTATATATAGTATGTCATTTGTCGTGCTGTATGACAATCTAAATCGGACTACAAAGCAATTGTTTCAAATTATTTTTTTTTATTATCTACTAATTTTAGAAAGTTTGATCTCAAACAAATGATATTAATGCACTGGCAACCCACCGGAATCAGTGTGACATTTATATTGTGAAAATGCGAATCGCTTTTGCATCACAATTTCCTGAAGTCCAGTTTGACGTACCGCAATACGGCCCCCTACCACCCCGCTCCGCCGGTAGCATACGCGTAGCAATGTTTCCCATGGACATAGATTGAGTTACGCCATGAAAGAGTTAGAAAATTCAAAAACCTCCTAAAATTAACGAGATCGGTTGTGGATTTCGCCGCTCATTACATTTGCCTGCCTGATGCGCACGTCAAATTTTAATGGCCATATGTAATAACCGAAGCGAAATGGCATGACGACAAGCGTCGACGAATGACAGAGGCCTTGCGCTCGGACACAGACTGGATGTGTGCCAGTGCCGTGCATCCATAATGATGCCACATGTTTTCAAATCTTCATCTGAAATTTTGAGCTCTTCGAAGGTTTCTCGCTAGTCGGATAGAATACCGAATTCAGACACATAAGAGCTTTTGGTTGCAAATCGGCAATCGTATGAACAAAAACAAAATTATGTGCATTTAAAATGTAAAGAACCTATCAAATTTCGATATAAATCGGTATAGTTGTCATGCATGTACCAAAAGGTTCCAATAAAAGTAGCACACTATTAACGACCCACGCTGTTCATCATCAAAGCGGAGGACTGTTAGAAAAAACAATCCAAATAGAAATGTATGACGAGTGACTGTACGTACGTACATTTCGTCAGTTTTGTCAGCACGGGATCATTCCCAGCTGCTGCTACTTGAGAGATGTGATGCTTGTGCTTTGGGCCATGTCAGAAATATGATTAAAAGGAGTTAATTATCGCTAACATGCATTTTCGAAAACCTAAAGAAGTCAACGAGTTGAAGAAGGACGCGGTTGTTTGGGGAAAGCAGCCTAGGTTGATATATGGAGATTCGTTACAGAAGTTATAAATGAGTAATGGTGGGATTTTATGACTTACCAAACAGCTGCTGACATGCCGAAGTAGTATCGAAGCAGGAACGTGGCCGCACATGGCGCCGTCATTAGACCATCCGTTAGCAGTAGTGAAACGCCCGGAAGCTGTGTATCGTACCCGCAAGCGGTTGCATTGCGTCCTGCTAGCCAACGGACGGCCCATCCAACCGTGACCAGGCAATGACTAATAACCAGCGGCATAAGAATCTTATCCCACCGTTTCGTCGCTAGGATCAAACACAGAGTTGCAATAATGGCCGTAAACAGGGCGGCCACACTCCACGATGTGAGCCAAACTTCCGCAAAGTGTTTCTCGTTTTGCTCGAACATGATATCCGCTTCGCAAAGCGGTGCACAACGGCCCGAACGATTCAACCGCACGTAAAGATGGGATTTGATCAATCCTTGGCACGTGGGGCGATCGTTTTTAGAGATCATGATCACACCATCCGTTGGTTCACCGGGACCTTGCATGCACATGTGTTCATGGTTGTTTTCTTCGGGAAACCGGTTACAATCCAACGCTGATGGCCACGGGAATCCAAAGCCTTGCAGAATAGGATGACACAGGGTCTTCACGGTAAGACACAACCCCCGACAAGGTCCTATGGGCATGGACACTTTTGGTGTACACATAGGAACGTACGCTGCGCACAAGAAGAACTTCAATTGCTTACTGCATCCATATTGGATTAGAGGTGAGAAGGTTTGCAGCGTGAAGTCCGCATCAGACTGCAATTCATGTCCTACTAGGTTCGGCAAGGACGTTTCATTATAGCCGATTCCACGGCAAAGTTCAATTCTGATGGGCTCGCATGTGCGTTGCGTCGCAAAGTCTGACGTGGACAGTACTTGACAACAACTAGCCACTAAAACTAGAAAGGCAATTCCTTTAGCCATGTTGCGATTAATGTTCCAACAATGTTGATTCCTCAGTGACATTTCAAACCGACTCCATCCACTTTGTTAATGTTGCACGATGCTAAGAGTACTTTACAATTGCCGCGCCAATCAATTGAACTTTAATCTTGTTTGAAAGCTTTTATATTCACAATCTTTATACTGAAACGAGCGGCTGTCATAGTTAGGATTATGCGCGTAATGTTTTTCACTTTTTCCTATGGATCTGTTTTGTTAGATCATCTTCTTCTCGCAGGCCATATATCGGGCACGACCAGAAGTGGAGAGAAATCCACAGGCATCAGAGATCCCGCTAAGGCTACACAACGCATTCCACCGCGTGCACGGGGAATCGTCTCTCGTCTTCACCAATCTGATGATGATGTTGATGATGATGATGATGATCACTATTCCGTCGAACGAGAGAACACAACAACAACGTCCATCACAAAAATAATACCATTCAGCCACCGCTATAACAGTGCACTTGGTTGCTCTCTTCTCGAAACGTAAAACTTTTCTTCTCTGCACTTCGAAACAACCTTATTTTCTTCTTTAATAATCTTCTCGTTTCTTTTCCGTTGATATTCTTCTCTTGTTATGTGATTATTTGTTGTAATTCACCTTCTTCGGTCCCTCAATATTTTCTGCTGGAAAACAACATTTTTTGACGTCTGCTTTAGACCAAGAAAAACTCGTTGAACATCATGCCAAGTTACTACACTTGTTATGATTTCCAAAGATTTCCGCGTAAAATGTAGTCTCGATTCGAAATCACCACATTTACTCACTGGTTGTTTACATTCAAGTCGGGGGAGCCACCTGTTGCGACTCCTGCAGCTAATGATTATTTTTCCTGGCACGCGCAAGTATCGAAACATTTCATAGTGGCTCACTTTTATAAATAAATCACGGTAAATTTTGCGTTCTATTTTACTGGACTTAAAGCCAGCAAACATTCACCCAACTCGGTCGATGCGTAAACAGATGTACGGTTCTTGACGATCGCATACACACTCGACTCAACGAACGGGAGGAAGATGTGAGCATTTTGATCCATCATGACGTGCACGCCAAACTGTTCCGAATAATGTATTTATCCATCCCAGGTTTTATGCTAATTTTCCGTCAATTGTTTATGCAACCATCGAACCGATCGATCCTCACACATTGACCGCGGTCGTGATTGGCATTCCTATCCGAGTGAGCACGTATGTAAATTAGCGATATATGACATCGAATTATGACCGACAAGTCAATCGCGACAAGCGTCCAACATATGCTCACGATTCTTATGCGCTATGAATACATTATTAGTCGCGAACCTTACACTTAGGCTGCTGAAGATCAACACAAACTCCTACGCTAGACTACACTCTGCATAATGTTCCTATCACGCTCCCGACCAAAGTGTAAACAATTTCATTCACTTTCAGACGTACTATAAGTCAGCTATTTACGCGATGATTGTCACCTCGCTATCATAATTGCCTTCAACCGACACATCGACAAAGACGATACAGTGTACCTTTTTCAAAGTCACATTTATACTGATAAAAATGAACAGCACATCAACAGCAGCACAAATTTACCTTTCACAGAATAAATTAATTAAAACTGCACGCTCGTACACTCAGCAAAATTATCATAATTTAGATAAAACTCGCCAAAATCCGAATGTTTGTTTCGCGCGTATATACAAGACTAAGCGCACACTCCCTATTCTGCTTGTGACTGGAAACCTCCGTCCCCTGAAACTGACGACTCGCGGAAAGCGGATCTCCTGAGCTCACCGATAGAACAACCACGCACCGATTCGCATAAAATACGTCTACCTGCGACGACCAACTCTCACGAGGAACTAAGCAGATATCCGTTTTCGACGAACCAACCGCAACCAAACAACGGCGCGCATAAGATTCCACCCGCTCGCTCTCCCAACCCAACAACAACAACAAGTTAACGAGTTGTTTTGGTTCTCTCCTCCTGAGTGTGGAGTTTTCTTTTGCGCTCTCTCTTTTCCCTCGGATAACAAGGTAGGTGCCGAGTAGCGGCTTGCTTGCTGCTCGCTTTTCTGTAACACAACTTGAGAAACAGCAGGGTTTCTTTTGCGCCGTCTTTGGCTTAAGTGTAAGCGTTTATCGGAACGTGCCACCACACACTGTCAGTCAATAACCATGTGTTCGTGATCCGTTGCACGCGATGATTGCTTATGATGGCTGACAGAATTGAGCTGTCACTCACACTACTTCGGTTTGATGAAGGGTGGATGTTCTATGACTCAAATGAACTTATCTTTCGGGAGCTAATGTTGAGAGATCAAACACAGTAGACACCGGAAATTAACCGATGGCCAAACTCTTAGATCTAACTTCAATATGCGAAAACTCATTGATTCATCAAACAATCAATTCATTCGCGGGGTGATTTAGATCAGCGAGTGTTAAAAAATTATCCGGTTTGCCTGGTTCCAAAACCATAGTGATAAAGTGCGAATACCTAAAAGTTTGCGCAAATCTTATTACATCTGTCAAGTTTCATACAGTAGTTGCAGTCATGTTCGAGATGTCACTAAAAGTTTTTTTTCGCGGTGCAGTTCGAACGTGTATCAGAGGAATACAAAGTGGAAGAAGAAAGAAGAAAAATAATTGTGCGCAATCTATTTGTTCGGTCCTTCCTGCTCCGCGGTTCGTCATGGGAGATTTTAACTCTCACGGTACAGGCTGGGGAGAACTGTACGATGACAACCGGTCTTCCCTGATATATGACCTCTGTGACAACTTCAATATGACAGTTCTCAACAATGGAGAAGTAACACGTTTGGCAGGTCCATCCTCAATTGGCAGTAGATTAGACCTCACGCTTTGCTCGAATTCATTATCGTTGGATTGCACATGGAATGTGATCAAGGATCCCCACGGTAGTGATCATTTCCCTATTAAAATTTCGGTTGCCACCGGGTTCAATCCGTCGGAATCCATCAACGTCGTGTATGATCTAACTCGTAGTATTGATTGGAAAAGGTTCAAGACAGCAATAGATGAAACCGTAACGTCGGTAGAAGAGCTTCCACCGCTGGAGGAATACAACTTCCTCTCCAACCTGATCTTAGACAGCGCGCTTCTAGCTCAAACTCGACCAGTTCCAGGCACGTCATTTCACCGGAAACCTTCTTCTCCATGGTGGGATCAGCAATGCACCAAGGTTTACCGTGAAAAGCCCGACGCCTTTAAAGTTTTCCGTAGACGTGGAACACCTGAGCACTTCGAAGTATACACGGCTCTCGAACGCGAACTTAAGAGCCTCATGAAGGCCAAGAAACGCGGTTAGTGGCGAACATTCGTGAACGGGCTATCGCGCGAAACGTCGATGAGTACTCTTTGGAACACGGCGCGAAGGTTGCGTAACCGAACTACGAACAACGAGAGCGAGGAGTACTCGAACCAATGGATCCTCAAGTTCGCGCGAAAAGTTTGTCCAGATTCTGTGCCGGCACGGATCATTCCTCGCGAAAACACGAATTTGATAGATGAGATCATCCAACCCTTTTCAATGGTAGAGTTCTCTCTCGCACTCCTTTCGTGTGGCAATACGGCTCCAAGGGCTGACCGGATCAAGTTCAACTTGCTTAAAAACCTCCCAGATGTCGCAAAGAGGCGCATGTTGAGCTTGTTTAATATGTTTCTGGAACTCAATATTGTACCGGATGATTGGAGACGGTTGAGAGTTATTGCCATTAAAAAACCTGGTAAGCTCTCGTCCGACCACAACTCCTATCGACCCATCGCGATGTTATCTTGTATTCGAAAGTTGTTGGAGAAAATGATCGTCTTCCGTCTGGACAAATGGGTTGAGACGAACAACCTGCTTTCAGATACTCAATATGGTTTTCGTAAGGGTAAAGGAACGAACGTCTGTCTCGCGTTACTTTCCACAATATTCAGCTAGCTTTTGCTAAAAAAGAGCAAATATCTTCTGTATTCTTGGATATCAAGGAGGCTTTTAATTCAGTATCTGTTGAAGCTCTTTCAGTTAAACTCCACGCTTATGGCTTTTCACCATTAATGAAATTTTTTTTGTACAATTTGCTGTCAGAGAAACATATGAGCTTTTCTCATGGAACCTCTACATTTTCCCGATTTAGCTACATGGGTCTCCCCCAGGGATCATGTTTAAGCCCTCTTTTGTATAATTTTTATGTCAAAGACATTGACGGTTGTCTAAGTGACAACTGTACGTTGAGACAACTGTACGTTGAGACAACTGGCAGATGACGGCGTAGTCACGGGATCCAATGGGGTCGATCTGCAAGGACCCTTACAGGATAACTTCGTCTACTAGGGCTCTCGAGCTAGGTATCGAATTCTCTACGGAGAAAACTGAGTTGGTAGTTTTTTCTAGGAAGCATAACCCAGCACAACAGAAGCTTCAAATTTGGGGTAAGCCGATAACTCATTCTATGTCCTTTAAATATCTGGTTCGATTCAAAGTGCACCTGGAGATCCCATATTGAGTATCTGAAGTGAAAATGCCAGCCAAGGATCAACTTTCTCTGCACAATTACCGGGACCTGGTGGGGAACTCATCCACAAGATCTTCTAACGTTGTACCGGACAACGATTTTGTCGGTTATGGAATACGGTAGTTTTTGTTTTCAGTCAGCGGCTCGGTCGCGTTTTATTAAACTGGAACGTATTCAGTATCGGTGTCTTCGTATCGCGTTAGGTTGCATGCACTCGACTCATACCATGAGTCTTGAAGTACTGGCTGGCATGTTGCCACTCTCAGATCGGTTTTCAGAATTATCTCTCCGGCTTCTCACCAGGTGTGAAGTTATGAACCCCCAGGTGATCGCATATTTTAAGAAGCTCCTTGAGTTGAATCCTCAAACCCGTTTCATGACCTTGCACCATTTGTACATAACACAGGATGTCAGCCCTTCGCCGAACATTTCCAATCGTGTTTGCTTTTCCGACTTCGACAATTCGGTTCATTTTGATTTATTCATGAAGCAGGAGCTTCATGGAATCCCAGAACATCATCGTTCTATGATTGCTACGGTGATATTTTCTGCAAAGTTTGGCCAAGTTGATTCCACTAAATCGTTCTTCAATGACGGATCTTTGATAGAGGAGACAGCAGGCTTTGGTATATTTAATGAAATTTATAGCGCTAACCGTAAACTTCAAGCTCCTTGTTCCGTATATGTCGCTGAATTCGCGGAAATACACTTTACGCTAGAAATTGTTGCCTTATTAACACCGGATCAGTACTTCATTTTCACGGATAGTCTCAGTTCTATAGAGGCTATAAGCTCATTGAGGCCGGTAAAGCACTACTCGTATTTTCTCATGAAAATACAGGAGCTTCTAAGTGCTTTATCTTTTATCATCACCTTTGTATGGGTCCCATCTCATTGTTCAATTCCAGGTAATGACGCGCTTACAAAGGTGGGCGGACTCACTTGCAAAGGTGGGCGCTATGGAAGGCGATATTTGTGATCGACAAATCGCCTTCAACGAATTTTTTCCTATTTTTCGTCAACAGTCACTCGTCAGCTGGCAGTATAAATGGAGTAAAGGAGGGGCGATGGCAACATTCTATCATCCCAAAGGTGTCGAAGAAATCTTGGTTTAGGAGGATGGATGTGGGTCGAGACTTCATTCGTGTGATGTCTCGCCTCATGTCAAATCATTATTTTTTGAACGCTCATTTGTTCCGTGTTGGGCTGGGAGACAGCAATCTCTCTGAATGCGGACAAGGTTACCAGGACGCAGATCACGTTATTTGGTTTTGTGCTGAGCATCGTGGAGTCAGATCTGAGCTTTATGATTCCCTCACTCGAGGTAAACAACTATCTTCCAGTTAGAGATATTTTGCTGTACGTTATCTGGAGTACGAACTCATTTATGTGTTTTGACTAAGTTAGATGTAGTTAGTTAAACCGTATGTTTACTATAAGTTTTTTTCTGTGTTTGTAGTGTTTTTTTCGCTTTCAAAAATGTTCAAGTTGAAAGAACCAAGTGTATAGTTTTAAGTTTTTGACAATTGAGAACATAAATTAAATGTGTTGTGCATACTTTAAATCCCCGTACTCCTATCGTTAGATTATTCCTGTTAACTCGAGATGCTGCAGTAATCGGCTCTTTCCCCCTAACTTTAGTTTTAAGATACCTGATGTACACAAATATGAAAACTTGGCGCTGTAAAGTTGATTCGATTGAGCCTGTACAAATAAATGAGTATTAGAAAAAAATTGTGCGCAATCATTTGGAAAACCCTTCGCGGTCTAGGCCAAAACTTGCTAAAGTGTTGGGTTTTCCCCGAAATACCGTATGGCGTGTTTTGAAAAAGTACAGAGAAACTTTGTACTGCGGGTACTGTCAACCGTCAACTGCGGAACGAAGTCACCAAGAACATTAAGGCAATCCCCAACATCTCAGACCACGATTTGCCAAAAAGTTTCGTGCCGCACGTAGTACCGTCTCCGGGAAGGCTTCAAGTCATACCGTGCCTGTAGACAACCAAATAGGGATCAAAAGCAAAACAATGTAGCCAGAATCCATGCCAGAAAACTGTATGATTAGGTGTTGACAAAATTCAATAAATTTGCCCGTAAATACATGATTTGGCAAGGCATCTGTAGCTGCGGTAGGAAGACCAAGGTTTTGATCACTGATAAGACATTTAATTGCCATTCATCAGATCCCACAATGAACCTGTCGTGTTTTGGCCAGAACTTGCTAGCTGTCATTACAGTAAAACAGTACTACAGTGGATTCAGTTTATACCGAAAGAACTCAACCCACCAAACTGTCCCCAGCTTAGACCGATAGAAAGATTTTGGGCTATTATGAAGAGGAAGCTGAAGGTGAACGGCAGTGTCGTCAAAAGCATCAATGAATTGAAAACCAAGTGGAATAAGATTGCCAAAACGATGGATGAGAATAATGCGCGCCGGTTGATGAAACGTATTCCGGGAAAAGTCCGCAAATTTCTTCAAAATCGAGATGATTAATTGTTTTTTTTTTTTTGTATTTTCCCTCTAAAGTTCACATAAAGTCGAACATTTTAGTTAAACAGAATACTATTTTGTTAATGCATATCCGAAATATGCACAATAGTCCCAATTATAACTAGGCCACACCTTACAATAAGCCCTGCATGAAAATCTTCTCATATCAAAGGGATATTTTTGTATTTTCAAATGTTCGGCCACTACGCGGTTTATCAACTAAGCTATATCTTAAAATAGGGCACCGTGATATTTCGTGTTTAAAATGTTGGCGTTGTAGATCAGACTGACTGTCTCGTTTATTCGAGACCCATATCGAGCCCTTCGACTGCATAATTCAATCGAACGTCATATGACAATTTGTAACGGGGCTAGGGGTGCCCAAGTAAAATACAACAGATATGTTAAGAATTTCAACACTTCCAGAATCCGCGTTTCGCATAGCACTCGGAAATTTGATAATTTAACTCTTTATTCAGGTTGAATAAACACATTTTTTTAGTGAAAACAACGCAGCAAATGCAAAACACGTCCGCTTCTAAGCAGTGCTTGCTGTGATCTCCACTTTGCAAAAACATAGCTAATATTTGTTTATTTATTTCCTGAGAGTTTCTTTTAAATTCCGCTTCCCACCTACTGCGATACATAATTTATGGACTTTCCCTTATAAATTTCTTAAGGATTTTTGTAGGATTTTTTTTAACACTAAAAAAACTCATCCATTTTTATTTAGAATGTACTTTTATCGTAATAACCATCCACTAATGGGCAGCCATAACCAGCGAATCAAATTCAGCATATTGAGCGCTTTGTTTGATTATTTCCGAATTCAGCGTATGTTCCATAACGCCAATCTTTATATCCATGTCGGAAATTTCTTCCTTAATTCTGAATATGGCTTTTTTAATGTTGATCAAGGGACCTAGAAGATACATTTGTTCATTAAAATATAACACTTTCAATAAATAAGGTAGACAAATCTTACTTCCGTCTGTCATCGAGTTTCCTCGTTGTTCCATTTGAATTTTTATGTTCTCCAACTCGTTGGTAATCTTCGAAAGCTCATGCTCTTTCTCCATTTTCTCGCTATCACTTCTTTTTATTTGATTGTTAACCTGATTGTATTCCACTAAAATCTCTTTGTATTGCTGAACTAGCTCCTTCAAATCGTTATTCAAATGCTTTTCACGACTTTCTATTTTTTCCATAACATAACTGATGTCTGTCTGCAACTTCTTCAATTGGCTGTCGGTTTCCTCGGTGGCACTTTCTATGTTCGATCTCAGGCTTCTCATTTGCTCCAGATGTGCTCTCCAATCTCTTGGATCAGTCTTGACTACCACTTTCAACTGCGGTAGAACTCGCTCTAACTCTAACCGCCAATTTTCACTATCCGTCAACGAGTCGACCTTGTATTCTTTATTGGTTATTTTTTTGTTTTTTTGATCGGAAAAATTCAAATCAAACAATCCATTTCCCTCGTCATCGCTTTCATCGGTTCCTTCGACCATTTGTTCTTCTTCCATTTTTTCCAATATTATCTCCGAATCGTTTTCGATCAGATCTACCATAGGATCATCCTCTTTTCGGCACTCTGGTCGCTTAATTTGAAATTTCGTCAACTTCAAGGCCTGCGTCGCCAGGCAGTCCATAATGTAGATGCAAATTGGACCGGCGCCTTGAATAAGTTTGTTCGTTTGAAAGTCTGTGGGAACATCCTGTGAATTTCGATGTGGTTCAGAATGGATGAGAAATATGATAGAAACTTAATTTTGTATCTTACCATTTCCTGAAGCACTCGTATGATCCTTGAAATAACCATGTTGGGATCATCAAATTCTTGCGGTTGATCGAAAGTTTTGCCAATTTTCCTAATCAGCCAAGCACAAATGGAGGTAAACATGAAAAATTGTTCGCCTGGATTGAAGGATTTAAGAAAATAGTATCGATTGATTTGCTTCATTTTCATTTCCTTGAGTAGAAGCCGCTCGTAGTTTAGTAGTTTCAACTTTTCCATCAGATCGTCCGTCTGGAAGGAGGACACATACGAGGTACTATTTTGGTCACGGTCCATGGCAAGACCATACTCATTTCGGAACATTTTGGATTATTTTTGTTGCTGCAATGTTATCTTAACTATTTTGGTTTTTGGAAACAACCTTATGAATGCGTACATCACTACTCATAACCATAACAAACGGTAGGACAGTGTTGCTAAGGAAAGGTGGCGCGTACAAATGCGCATGATCACAGGTGCAGCATGGACGACGGTTAGCTACTCTCCTGTGTCTCAACGTGTGTTTGTTCAGCTGTGGTCTATGGAATGCATGAAAATGCAAGTGCATTATATTTATCAAATAGCTATTAGTTTGCCATTCCTAATCTTATTCATCGTATGATACTTATGGCAAAGTTCACTTCAAATTACGCTCATGAATGCATGTTAATTGGTACGATGAGAAGTGCATAGGAAGCTACACAGAGACGAATTTGATAGTCAATTTTACCATTATTGGGGGTAAGGATGACTATTGCAGTATAGTGATTTTAAACCGACTATGATCGTGGTCAAAACGACCATTAAAAATAGTTGATCCAACATTTGCCATAATGCCGCAATAGTCCTTGTTACCATGATCATAGTCAAAAATGCCATGACCATGGTGAATTCCACAATTTTCATGGTTTTGTACCCATTATATGCAATAGTCATCCTGACCAAAATTTAATTGTCGGTATAACGATAGAATTTGTTTCAGAGTAAATAATGTATGCGAACCGGCTAGATTTAGGCATACGGAGTAATTGGATAGAATAGCGATTATTTGTTGCATTGACGTGTGAATCCTAACAAATCTAGAGTTTTTTTTTTCATTTGGCGAATCTACAATTGAGAGATTCTCTCCGGGATCACTCTCTTTCATTCATTACAGCGCCGTTCTAAAACTTTCGAGGGATTCTTTAGTACAGATCGAAACACAACAGTGCTAGCTAGCATACTCTACAAATATTAATATGGAAAACGTAAAGGTGATTGGTTTATGAATGAAAGAGAGCGAGCCCGGAGAGAATCTCTCAATTGCAGACTCGCCCTAATGAAAAAAAACCCTAGAAATATGCGAAATCTATCCTTTCATAACTAAGGCTCTGTACCAATTCGCGAATTAATTTTAATTTTACTTAAACCTCACAGATGTAAAATAATCTTGAGGTGGATCGAAGTAGGCACCAGCAATGGGTGGACGTGTTTTCTCTTTTCGCTTTCATTTTTTCCGTTGGTTTCTGGAAAAGTTTAGTGAAGATAATAAGTGATGTAAACTGACTTATCAAAAAAGAAATTGTTGTGCGTCGTGGGAACAGAATAGTGAAAAAAATCGCATTGTTTTATAAACTTGTGTGTCGTTGCGTATGCTGTAGTTTGTTTAGATTTTGTGGCGTTACGCCACCCGGAGAAAGACAATACGGTAGCTAGCATTTGACAATGTTCTCCAAATTCAAGTGCACTGTTTCGGTCTCACCGGAATTATTCACGTCTCGACGACCGGCTGTACGGCAGTTATGCCTGGGACAGACATACAACGTACAGCGTTGTACTCCTTTAGTCTAGTACGTGTTTTTCGGTACTGGATTAAAGTATTTGACAGTTCGTACAACGCTGTACGTTGTATGTCTGTACCAGGTATTAGCTAGCAGTTTTGGAACCGTTCTCAGCCCCTTCTTTGCTTTTTCGTTCACTTCCTTCACGAGTATGGTCTCAAGTGAAAAATTTAGCAGAAGCCATAAGGAGAAGCTACGACAGTGTGAAAAGTTTACCGATACCGTACACTGACGAAAAAAACATTAAGAAGTTCATTCATAAACCTTATGAAATTTAGCCACAAGGAATCGGTTTGAATTTCATGAATCCTAGAGGGTTTGAGCTGTTTAGTGGAATACCTGTAACTAGTAACTAGAAATTAGAAGAAGAATTAGTATCTTCCATTTAATTCCAACTACCTTTGCTTATCTTCGACAGATACACAGGAATTCGACAGGAATTAAATGGAAAATACTAATTCTTCTTCTAATTTGAATTTCATACTTTTACCTTATGAATGCGAATGCGATGTTTTTTGTCTTCATTACCAGCTATGTTTAAGATATGATAACTGTATGAGTTTCATTTCACAGCCTTATGAAACACATTATTGTTAATAATGATAATTGAACGTGCCTGTTATGGATTTAAACATTTATTTTTAAATACAATTTTCACTTTCATGTTTAGTATTTTTTTTTGAATAATTAAATTAATGAGTCCAGAAACATCTTAATTTGCGAATAAAAGGTACCCACAGCATCTAACACATAAATCGACTCCCCTTTGCGGATCTCCAACGGAACAGCTACGATACTGTATAGCTTGTTAGCCAAAGCACCAATCGAGCAAAGATCGATCACATTTCCGTACAACTCCGACAGGAAAAACTTCTCAACATATGTTCAAATCTTCATATCATTTCCTCGTCCAGTATTACCCGAATCATCGACTCCGGTAACTTTTGACGCGAGTAGGATACACCTCGTGCTGTGACTGCATCGGTTCATGATGGTCTAAACCAACGGGTCAATGTCGTTATCTTCGACGGCACGCTTTCCGCTGTGATCGATATCGGTGAACCGTGGACGATCCGACCCGAAAGCCATAACCTGATCCTGCAGATCGCATTCACTATCCTGGTTGCAAATCGGACAATCCATTGCGGATGATTCATCAGCAAGAACTCCATCACACCTACGCGAGCCTTGCGGGTCATTTCCGAGTTGGTCTTGATACGCCATTTCTTCATAACTGGCATGGCGCAAGTGGCTACCGGCTTGGGAGACTTTTCCACTTTTACCAAGCACATACGATAGTTACCGGCTGTGACCAATCGCTCGTGATAGCAGAAGGGAGGAACCTCAACACCCATGCAGCAGCCTACAAATTAAAAATGAAAACAATTATTACACTTAAAGGCGAAATCCAAACACCCCATCCTTAATATCCTCACCTGCAGCACCGTTGTTCCCGCATCGACCATCACAGACAAATCATCTACAAACACCTCAATCTTTTTGGGGAGCCTTGGCCGGAATCGTCCGTATGTTAGGTCAGCCTAGTCAACGCGTTGTTAGGTCAGCCTAGTCAACGGCGCACGAAACAACTTGCCTAGCAGTTATTCGTGTTCAATTTGGTTCTGAAAAAAAAAAACAAATAATTCCGTCTGTTATCGAGCAAAATTTCCGCAGCAGCATTCAAACTTCAAATGCAGCAGCAGCATTCAAACTTGTAATAACTTCCTTGCCCTGATATAAAGTGTTAAACTAACAGGATTATCGTACTGAATAAAATTAACAATTACAATTACAATGAAAAAAAAAACACCTCTTTAAAACCGGAATGGAAAATGAATCAACTTTGCCAAGAAGCAATAGGGGCTTTCTTGTTTAAATTTTTGGATATTTTCATCATTTAAAATAGGCTTACCTCGTATGCAAGAATATATTTTAAATATGATCTCGAACATCGATTCCGCAACATTGTTAGTTCGCCATTGTTGTTGATTTATTCAATTGCCTTATGGTTTTTTTCATCCACGGAATGAATATAAAAATCATAAGGTAGTTTTGTGGAACTCATAAGATACACATAGATAAATCATTGAGTAAGTAAGAAAGTCGTTAGAGTCCTTATGAATAACATAATAATCTTATGAAGTCTTAACAACCTGCATTTGTGATACTTCATAAGGCGTAATTTATGATTATCAATATTTTTTTTCAATCAGTGTACGGAAGTGGAAGTGTGCGGGCATGTCGCCGTCCGCTAGGAAGGCTATGCGGATTTCATCGTCGAACGGAAGTGTAAGTGCTGCTACCGGATCGAGTGGCTGCAGGCAGTTGGAGTTGAGCTTACAGCCAGTAGAGAAGAAGACGGTTCTCAGTGTCATTCAAAAGTGGGGCGTCATTGGACATTTTCGGCCAGCTCCGATTTAGCAGCCAGTAAGAAACATCGCCTGTAGTCATTCCGACATGAGAAGCTCAAAAACTGATCAACATCTGCGAGGATCGATATGACGTCCTGGAATTTGATGCTGATTGGGTGAGATCGTTTCTATATACACGGTGTTCAATAAGTTCGGATACACTTTCAAAATTTGTTAAAAAAATGAAAACATGTTTTTTTATTTTTTGGATTTATGTTATTGAAAGCTATGTTTACAAGGAACGTTTACAACATTTCTCTTGGAATGACCCCCCCTTTGTACTCCTTAACGAGCTTCAAACGTTTCTCGAACGCGTCGCAGGCGGCACGCACGGACTGCATGGGCATTTCGTCCCAGATTTTGAGAATTACCGTCTTGAAATGATCCAAAGTGCTGACCTTGTATTCGTTCAGCTTCGCCATCATATAGGACCAAACAAAAAGTCGAGAGGATTCAAGTCCGGGAGCTGGGAGGCCACAAAGTTTTGTCCAGAAAGTCGGTTAAATTGTCCCGACACCAGGCTTGAACCACATTTGCCGTATGGGCTGGTGCACCGTCCTGCTGGAACACGTAGTGCTCATCGCCGTAGAGGCTTCGGAGACTGGGGGCAACAACCTTTTCCAAAACCTCAGTTTTGTAGTACGCCGCGTTGATTTTGACGTTTTTTCAATAAACACCAAGGGTAGCTTACCACGTTTGCATACTGCCCCCAAACCATCACCGACGCGGCACTTTGGAACCGAGGGATGTTTATATTGGATTCAGGAATGCTGTCCCTCGATGGCGCCCACACCCGGTCATTTGCACATCGTGCGGCTGCTGCAGCACGAACAGTTTCTCGTCCGAAAAACAAACTCCTGACCAGCGTGCCGAGGAGGATCCTCTTAGCTCGATCCAACCGCTTTTTGCTGGTAGCCTCGGAAACGCCATGGACCTTACGTTTTTGTAAGGCCTGAAACCAAGGTCCTTGGTGAGTATGGCGTGAGCGGTTCCAATGGAAACGTTGAGATCTGCAGCCGTTTTCCGGATTGAGCGGTTCTTTTTGCGCCGAATTCGCTCCTCACGATCTTGATGACCCGTGGCGTCCTCGCTGAATGCGGCCGACCGGATCTCGCACGGTCATTGGTTGAGGACGTCTCCCGGTATCGCCTGATGGTCGTGTAGACAAAGTTCCGCTTGACCCCATGCGATTTCAGCAGCCGGAATATATCGCCGGGTCGCTCACCGTTCAAAAACGCTTAATTACGAAGTCCCGATACTCTTTCATCGCGCGTAACAAACGAACAACAACTAACAGAATGTCAACACCGCGCACATTCGGTAGCGTATGAATGAAGCTAAAGCTGACACCAATACCAATGCAGAATATGTACATGGCGCATACCTACGCAATGATGAAAACTTGTATTCGAACTTATTGAACACCGTGTATTATGGGTTTCATAACGGTTCTCACTTCACCCTTTTATTTTGAACCTACATCAATTATAGTTTAATCTTATTATGAATTATATATATAATCACTTTTACCACAGAGAACAGACATCCAAACTAGAATATATTTCTCAAAAAAACTTGTGTAAGAATTCAAATTAAAATACGTTAAAACACTATTGCCATCTCTCGGGCTGTGGCCACTTGCAATTTTTAATCGAACATGGGTAAGATTCGTTGACCGTGCGGAGAAAGAACTGAACTGCCAAAAACATTTAGTTGATGAATAAGATTTCAAGCTGGTCAATGGGTGGCGATGCCAGCGCCGCCACGCTATTGCCAGTTCATTACGATTATGAAATGACCGTTAAATTTCTTACACAGTTTTTGAATTTGACTTGGATGCCTGTTCTCTGTGCTTTTACTAAATACGACCAGGGCATCGTCCGCTGGCTATTGCCGCGGGTATTGTGGGTTTCCCAGGTACCCGGTTCAAGCTTTAGTTGGGGACGGTGGCTCTTCTTGACCTTCTATTCCTGAGTTGTAAGTGTGAATAAGGGCGCCTATGTAATGTTTTGCTGTACCTGTTGTGGACTCCCAGTACCTCCCATTTCCCCAAAAACTTTGAGAATAACTTGTCTTGCCTCAAAAGTTCTCCTTTTTATTGTATTGGCCTCCATAACAAAAAGGGCACCATTGCAGAGCATATGATTGATCAAATTATTCGCAGTTCTACTCGCCCAACGCCCCCGGTTGGGTGAGAGATAGAGGATGACACACACACACACACACACACACACACCTGACAGATGTAAAATAATCGATTAATCGATTAAAATCCCATTGGGATTTATCTACAAACTTTCGACAAGATGTCGGTCAAAATTGAGTTCCCGTTTGTCAGCGCGAATAGCAGACTAAATCGATTATTTTCCATCGGTCAAGTTTAAGTGAAAATTAAAATCAATTCGCTAATTGGGACACAGTCTAAGTAGGGTAACGGGATGTAATGTTAGCCTAGCTCCTTCATTCGGCCTATGTACCAAATGTGTCATTAATTTAGCGATAATCAACAAAATCATGTTGCTATTAGCATGATAGATGTAATCCGAAGCAATTTAGACAACATTAATCATCTTATAGTTGTTCACTTCCACTTAATTTTCGGTTTCTTGAACTTTTGGGGCATCTTGATTTCACTGGTTATGCTGAACAGACGATCTACACGATTTCAAGTGATCTAAATTTGGCTTAATTGAATCGATAAAGCAAGAAATGCAGTCTGGATGTGCAGAAAATAGTTACACGTTACAAACTAACTGTTCACATAGCTAAAATAACAATTATTTTACAAGAAAATCGTAGACCCAATGTTGGGTACATATTTTTTTGTATGTTCCCAATTATGGCCTGTTGTATCAATAACGTAGTAAAAAGGTTGTAATTGGTAAAATTTCAAGTGGAAATGCATGAATTTTCGGATGTTTACATTCAAGTGGCTCATTTAAACACAAATTGAAGAGACAAAATAATTGTATAGTGAATTATAATGTTTTCATTATTGAACGGCTGATAAATCATAAATGAACATCATTTAAGTGTTTCGAGGCAGTTTTACTTTAATTTGTTTTGTGAAATGTATTATTAAGTAAATCGAATACAGCTTTCAATGCCTTAATTCATAAAATAAGAAAAAAAAACCGTACAAAGACTGCATTTAGTAATAAATCTATCAAATGGGACGCAATTGCATCCACGAATAGACCCAATTTGGTGCTTATAGACCGACATTAAATCCAAATCCCTCGAAAGTTTATGGCATTATAAAAATAGTTGTGTAACTTTTAGTGATACATGGTACCAAATGTCTTATCAAACTTATCTTTGCAAGTGTATAACTATAGTTGAATCTCGCTTACAGCTTAAAAACTGTATGAGTTATAATGAAAAATGTGATCGCTGGTTGCATAATAGGCTGAGTCAAGGGACGCATACCCTACGACTTAGTTATCCTTCACCAAACCACCCTTCTGGGAATAACACACATTTAGGCGAATTCTACAGAAGTGGAAATCTCAGTAAACTAAATGAATATAGATTAGAATTAAGAGTTTTTTGCATCAAGATTCCCGATAATATTTCTATCAAAATATATATTTCTAGGATTTTTTTTCAAAAGGGCGAATCTAACAATGACTGGCTCTCTCCCCTCTCGCTCTCTTTCATTTATTACAGCGCCATTATAAATCTTTTGAGGGATTCTTTAGTACAGATAGAAACACAACAGTCATATGAGACAGCACTGGAAATCGCTAAAAACAAAAAACCTCATACGATTGGAGAAGCTCTGATCAAACCTAGCATGCTAAATATGGTGAATTTGGTTCTTGGGGAAGCAAGTGAAAAGAAAATGCGGCAAGTGTCATTATCAAACAACACTGTGCCCATATGTCCGAAGAAGTGAAAGAACAAGTTCTGGAAGAAATAAAACAATCTCCTTTATTCGCAATTCAACTCGATGAATCCACGGACGTCAGTTCCTGTGCGCAGCTGTTGGTGTTTGTGAAGTACATATGCTCTGCTGGTGATTTAAAGGAGGAGTTAATTGTCTGTTGTGACTTGGAAACTACTACCAAAAGTGATGATATCATGGCTAAAATCAAAGCGTTTTTTTTAAATCTGTTGACTTACAGTGGAAACAAACTTTGTGGGATTGGCACCGATGGAGCTCCTGCAATGCTTGGCAAGAAATTTGGATTTCAGAAGAAGGTCAAGGAGCTTGCCCCACATGCCGCAGGTGTCCATCGATATGCTCTTGCCAGCAAGACGTTGCCGGAAGGGTTATTGAAAGTACTGGAATTGGTCATAAAGATTGTTAACTATGTCTGGAACCCTGAATACACGTTTATTCAAGGAACTCTGCTGGGAAATGAATTCAGATCATGAGGTTCTTCTTTTCTACACTTCCGCGCGCTGGTTGTCGAAGGGCAATGTACTCAACCGTGTTTTCTAGTTGAAGGATGAGATCCAAACGTTTTTGAAAGCTCAAGGGAAAAATGATTTCCTTGCACATTTTAATGAAAGAGACGTTCAGAAGCGTCTCGCTTACTTAGCTGATGATTTTGAGCTTCTGAATTTGCTGAATTTGAAACTTCAGGGCAAACAATCCAATCTTGTTCACTTCCAAAATCATCTTCATGCATTCACGGAAAAACTAAAAAAATGGCGCCGAAAAGTTAAGATGGGAAATGTTGCCATGTTTGATCGTCTGTGCAATATGACCGATAAAGGAGCAAGCGAGCTTACTTTGGCTCTCCAAGCAGAAATTATTGCACATTTGAATTCACTGGAGCAGCAATTCGAGAAGTATTTCCCCGACTTGAAACAAGAAGTAGCTGCTTTAGTACGCAACCCGTTTTCATCTTCATTAGATGTGGCTAGCCTTCCAGATGAGATACAGGATGAATACTTGGACCTGAAAAACGATTCTTCGTCTCGCGATTTGTTTTATGAAAACTGAGCCAGTTCTGGTGTGCTATGTATGGCTCGTACCCCAAAGTTTCCATAGAGGCATTGAAGATCCTAATCCCATTCGTGTCAACATACCTTTGTGAAAGTGGATTTTCAACTCTACTTCAAATCAAAACAAAGACAAGAAACAGACTGAACGTTGAAGATGACATGCGATTGGCGTTGTCTCAAACACAGCCCCGAATTTCAAATCTAGTGCCCCAAATCCAGGCGCAGCAATCACACTGAGAGTGTTTTTCCCTGGTTATAACATAAAATGTCGTAATAAATCAAAAATATCGTAAATTGATGTATTTCTTTATTTTTTATCGCAACATAATCACATTAGTTTTCCAAGGGGCTCGCGGGGCCATTACTGATTCAAAAACTGGTGTAGAAGCATTCCATAGACTTCTGTGTAGAAGCATTTCCGTATCCTGTGAGCTTGAGCGAAATTTTCTCTTGCATAACCTTAGATTAACTTCGTGTGCATAATGTAGCACTAAGAGTAACTCAAGCACCTCCCACGTTCTTGACTTAGAATTAGTTCAAACTTCTATCAGAACATGCTGCCTACCCGAAAAATACATATTTTGTGCTTTTAGTTGCATGGATAATTCTCTTGGTTGAAATTGCTGTTTCTTTTGTTTGAGAGATCCTTTTTGAAGATATGTTGGTTTCTGTTATAATTCACAGTTTTTTTTTGTTTCATTATACTTATAGGATCAGGTGTTCGCTGTTGATTGGCACATACGATATCTGTCGTGATTATCCGTTTTCTTCCTGGTAATTGGTGATTTTAGAAGCGCTATATTTCGATCAACTCGTCGAGATCAGTTACTAGCTAGCCTTCCAACACAACTAAGCTGGCTATTTGGCTGCTTCAAGGTTAAATCTGGACACAGTTGGTAAGCTACTTTTGACTTTTTCCTACTCGGTGATTGGCTGTAGTTGAATTATATTACAAAGCTACATTGACGACCATTATGGACCCGTACCGAAAAGGTACTTCTTTTACTGAATGTGCCGAGCGTTTAGACTCTGTGTTTCGGTTAAATAAAATCAAAGATGAGGATAAAAAAAATTATTTTGCTACATTATGTGGTCCAGCCGTTTACAGTGAGGTCAAGTTACTTTTTCCGAACAATAGCTATAGTGAAATTGCCTATGAAGAAATGATCACAAAATTGAAAAGAATGAAAATGGAAGTAGATTGTGGATCTTCAGTTTCGATGATTGGGAAAAATCAAAATTTACAGTATTTTAACCAACCATTGACGAATTGTGGGAAACAATTGGTAGTAGTCAATGGCAACAAGCTCAATATAAAGGGAGAAACTAATGTTTCAGTTAATTTCAGTGGTATATCTGCTAATTTGCTGATATTGGTGATCGATTGTTCTAATGAATGTATTCCATTACTTGGCCGAACACAGCTCGATATTCCAAATTGGAGAGATTTTTCCACTAACTCTTGGATGGTGAACGGTTTAGCTGAACATGATTCAAACACAACTGTTAGTGAAGTAAAGCAAAAATATCCAAATGTTTTCATAAAAAAAAATCATTGCCTATCAAAGGATTTGAAGCAGACCTAGTTTTAAAAAACGGATATACCCATTTTTAAAAAGGCTTATGAAGTGCCATATCGTTTGAGAGACAAAGTTATTGATTATTTAATTATTATTTTTTGAAAATGAAGGTGTAATTACTCCAGTGAAAACTAGCGAATGGGCTTCACCTGTAGTTATTGTTATTAAAAAGAACAATGATATAAGACACGTTATTGATTGTAAAGTCTCAATCAATAAACTAATTATCCCCAATACTTACCCTTAACCCATTGCGCAAGACTTGTTTGGAGGATTAGTTGGTTGCAAAATATTTCTTTTTGGAAGGGGCATATACACAAGTGTCTTTAACGGAAAGGTCCCGAGAATTTCTGGTTATTAATACAATAAAAGGATTGTTTTCTTATAACAAACTGCCTCAGGGTGCCTTTTCAAGCGCATCTATATTTCAACATGTAATGGATCAAGTATTGGACGGGTTCAAATATGTTTATTGCTATTTAGATGATGTGTTGATTTTGATGATTGTAAAAAAAACTGTTTCTTGTATTAAGGTCTGTATCCGCAATAATCCGGGCACCTCAAAACATGAATAAAACATAAATTTCCCATTATATTTCCGTCGTAGTTGTTTATTTCAGATTCATGGGATGTGTTTTAACAATTCGTGAAGACAAAAACATAGTTATTCGGTATTTGCATAAAATTTTCGAACTTTACGCTTAACACCGTCCATTAGGGTTTGTACAGACTCTTCAAAAATCGTAGAAGCCGTCTTTGTCCAAATTTGCTGAAAGTGTTTCATGTCTTTGATTCCTTGCTTCTTTCCAGAAAGCTTCCGCTTCATCAGAGCCCAATATCTCTCGATTGGTCGTAGCTCTGGGCAATTTGGCTGGTTTGAGGTTTTTTGGTCACATGATTTGCTTGGTATACTTAGACTAACTCTAAGACCAGTGGTTCCATACAAAACGATTTTTCTTGCTCAGTCAGACTGAACATCGTCCCAGCTCGATCCAAGCTCATAATGCACCCTTATAATGAACTCACTGAACACACTCTCAAATACTCTGTCAAAATAACAGCAACTCTTTCTGATAGTCTCCTTGTTTATTGTGCCTGTAGGGACGAAAGATTTACTCTTTTTGCCACACGTGCAAATTGCTTGCCACACAAGGTATTTTTTGGGAAATGTCGATGCCTTCTTCGTTCTGAAATGCTCAGCTGTAGCATTTCTGGCCATAGCAGAATAAAAAGCCAGCCCTGCAAGCTGCATTGAAATCCTCCAGGACATAAGTTTCATCGTCCATAACAACGCATGAAAACTTCGTCAAATATTCGCAGTACAAAACGTCGAACCCGTCATTTTGCTTCCAAGTTCTGTTTGTCGTTGCGATTTGGAACTGTTTTTACTTTATACGACTTATGTCCCAAACGTTGTTTTAGATTTTTGGACAAAACCAGGCGACATCCCTATTTTACGAGCCACCGTTCGAATGGAGAGATTTGCGATTTTCGTTAATATCCTTTTCACCATTCGGTCCATGACAGGATGTTTTTGTCACTTCTCGGTTTCCTCTCCACCGTCAAACGTTCCGAAAACGATTTGAGCACATCGTGAACAGTGGTTTGAGGCAGGTCCCGTATTGACAAGTAAGGATTTGCCCGTGCAGCTCTGTACAAAATTCGCTCGCGCACTTGTTTATCTTTCGTCGCCATCTTGAACACTAAACATAAAATGAAATGAAATCTATTAATGAAAAAGACATATGTCTTGATTTACGAAATATAATAATAAATAACTAATAAGAATGTAACATCAATCATAGCAGTATTTTTCATCACAGATTCAGCTATACCATGTGAAATTTTTCATTCCTTACGTGCAATATTTCAAAGTTAAGGGTCCCTACAATTGATACGTTGCGGATGCGTTTGCGTGGACGACAGTTTGCCATAGGTCTTCTGTCAAATTAACGTCGTCATGAATGACTATTACCATGAAGGTGTCGGATTAATGTGATATAGATTTTTGAAAAATTACAAAACGCTAACGAAACATGCAGATTTCTTGTTCTAAAACTCAACTATCTTGGTCACATTTTAAGCGAAAAGGGATTATCGCCCTGTCCAGACAAAACGTAAATGAAGTCAAGTAATTTCTTGGGTTAATCAATTATTACAATGAATTCATTCCATGTATTTTTTATGCAATTTGTTAAAAAAAATGTCAAATATGGCAATAATAAAGATATCTAATCTAATCTAATCTGTCAAATATGTTTGGGATGAAAAATGTGATACAACATTTGCAATCGCTAACAACTCCTTATTGGGTGCGAATTTCTTAAAATATTATGATCCTAACACCCCGTCTCACACTACAACTTATATTACGTGATATAGACTATCTTGATATCAGCATCTATACATTTAGTTTTCACTGAAATAATGTACAAGGCATTTGATATCAAGATACTCTATATCAAGTAATATAGGTTGTAGTGCGAACGGGGTGTAATAGTACGTTCACATTACACTCTATATCACGTAATATAGCGAGATGATATCGATATTACGTTGAGGTGTTCACACTACATCGAGATGATATCATTTGACATTCATGAAAAAAAAAAGAACCGTTGTTTGTATACATTTGGGATATTGGTGAACATTGTAAGCATCGTATTTATTTGAGAACTATAAGAGATTAAAAATGAAAGTTAATAAACAAAATTTAAGAATAATTCTTACGCAACACGTGAGACGACTTAACGTTATGAGAGATTTGTGTCGGATGAATTCTTTGCGAGAATCGTTTTATAAACGGAAGCGGTGGCAACACATATTGAGGATCATAAAGCTTCAAAAGAAACCGGTTGCATTATCTGTTCAGTTGACACGGAATCGTGGGATCAAATCAATGTGGAAGAAGGTATATATTCCCGTAAAAAAAATCAGCTTAAGACAAAACTTAACTGAATATAGCAGATAGGCTCTTGTTAGTCTAAACGCTGGTCTAACGTTCAAAATTTCAGTTTACGTTTTATTTTTGTAAATATGTCTCTAATTATTACAGAATCGTACTTGTCGCTTTTTTGAAGAGGATGCTCAAAAAACGGAGAGGTGTTCTTCAAAGAAAACTTCCGTATGACGCGCATGAACTTCGATACAATATGCGTTAAAGTTCAAAGTATGGCGCGGCAGGATACCACGCTACGAAAATGTATCCCACTACAAAAAAGAGTGGCAATTGCACTCTATGCACTTGGGTCCTCAAGTGAATATAGAACCGTTGCCAATTTGTTTGGAGTAGGCAAATCAACAGTTTGCGAAATTCTGCTTGAGTTTTGCCAGGAGATATGGACCACAATGCGCCAAGAGTATTTAGATGCGTTTCCGCTAACTAATGATCGCGTCAAAGAATGTGTTAATGGATTTCAGCAACTCGGATTTCCACAGTGCTACGGTGCAATCGGTAAGTTCTTTTTTAAGATTTATTTTCAGAATAGTATATATTTCATTCTATTATTTCAGACGGATGCCACATTGAAGTACGTCCCGGGGCAGACGACGCGGTAGATTACCATAATTATAAAGGATGGTACTCTATGGTGCTCTTTGCCTGTGTGGACTACAGGTATGTACATGCATAATAAAGGCTGTTTATTGATGAAGAAAAAACTACTCGTCCTTTTAGTACCAATGTCTAATTTAAATATTTTTTATAGATACCGTTTTCAATATATTAACGTTGGATGTCCAGGAAGGTGCAACGACTCGCAAATTTTTGAGAATTCAAAACTGAAACGGGAAATTAATTCTTTTGACCTTCGACAGCATGCTACACAAATAAATGGCATAGATGTGCCAATTCTCTTGATTGGAGACTCGGCGTTTCGATTGCAAACCAACGTTATGAAGCCGTATTCCTTCCGGGCCGATGCACCACCTAAAGAGAGGAACTTTAATTATGCGCTTTCAAAAGCTCGGAGGGTTGTAGAAAATGCCTTTGGTCACTTAAAAGCAAGGTTCAGGCGTATTGGCAAAGGAACCGATAACGATATTGCAAATGTATCGCTTATTGTTAAAAGTTGTTGCATTATACACAACTTTTTGAACTGCCAAAACGATGCGATTAACACCAACTGGATCAAACAGTTGCATGAAATGGGAAGTATAATTCCGAGGCAACAACCGGAACAAGTAGTTACCATAACGGATATGGATCCAACTGCGCAATCAGTAAGAGACTCAATTGCCAATTACTTGAGTGAGTAAATTCAAATGTTATTGTAGGTTTTATTCAGTTATTTATTTTCAAAGAAACATAGCAAAATTTATTTTAAAGAAATAAAACTGTTACTATTAGTATTTATTTGTTAAGAAATTTGATTAACGCTTCGTTGAATTCTTTTGTGCTTTCAGTCATCTCTCGTAGAAGTTGGTTTCTTTCTACCTTCAAAATAAATAATTTTTCGTCAGTCTCTCGTAGTTGCTCGAGTTCAGTTTCCAGAAATTCATTATTCTTTTTAAATTCAATCAGCATTTCCTGCTGAACATTAATGACGCTCCTTTTTTTTGCAGCTGATCTTCGAGATGATGATGATGATGATGATGATGATGACGGTGATGTCACTGGAGTTTTGGATCCATTGAGGCCCTCTTCGTCATTTGGGATGTAATTGGGTGACGATATTGTTTCGTTCAACCGTTCTACGTGGATTCCTAAAATTGATTATTTAAAATAAGGTTTAATTTGATAATTTGACATTGCTATGTAAAACAAAATTTCAGATTTTTTTCTCATGAAGCGTACTAATAATTTTGATTGAAATAAAATATAATCAACCTTTCAAGTCACGATGTTCTATATTCTCTTAGTCCTTTCAATCCATATACAATCAGTTCTCAATCACCCCCCCCCCTCTCTTTACCACGATCATTTCGATAATCCCTGTAAAATTTTCGGGGAAAAAAATCATATGATAAATCATATGAACAATTATTTTTAGTCACCGCCAGAATCACAATCGGATCTTTGAACAATGTTGCACATAATCGCACAAAAAAACATTCTCTCCGACACAAGTAGCAATCGTTGCTCCTGGTGGAAGGCGACCGGTATCTGGTGCATCAGTATAGATCGATAAATGAACTGGAATTCTTCAGTAGAAAAGGAAGTCCTAGCACGAACATCGCGGGAATGTGTTCGTAGTCTGGTTGTGGAACTACAGCGCACCGAACGGTGGGATCGGAATCTCAGCTCACTGCCTCAGCATTGAGTGAAATAAGTTTTGGAAGCAATTACTTTACCAACATGGAAGAAAGCAATGCGTATGTAAACCGGCTTATTCGAACTATTTAATGACGATGAAGAAGAAATTGAAATGGACGAGGAAGAGGAAGAAGAGCATATTTAGTTAATCGAACTCACCATCATCATCTGAAATGCTTTCTTCCACAACATCATCTACGTTATGGATTCTGAAAGATCCTAAAATTCTGTGGACCCGATCGTAGTATGGCCATGCAGATGGTGACCCTCCGGATGGGCCAATAGCGCGTTTTTCTTTCCTGAAAGAGAAAACAAAGTAAATGAGTGTAGTAAAGAATCTATGTAAAATGTACTTACTGGTACCTGGCCGTCAGATTGTGAATGCGAACTTTTATTTCACCAGTGGAAACGGTAAAATTGTGCTCTGAAAATATAACACGCATTTCCTCCAAAACGTGACTGTTCTTGCGGCTTCCCCGTAGATGGTAAATTTTGTCTTCCCACACTTCAAATAAAAGGTCCATTTGGTGTGTAGGCCAGATATTTCGCTTCCGTTTTTGCGTTGATGCCATTTTGTTTCCAGAAATGAAACACAATTCTGGCCCACTGAATAGTTTCCTTCAAAACAACCGATTCCTGATGATTTTGCAACACAGCATTGCAAGCCTGAGAAACCAAATTAATTTTCGTTAGTCTGGTTGAAACCTGAATTGAAAACGTATTTCCGGAACATACCTTGTACGGAATGGATGAGGACGTCGAAAAGAACGGAATTCGGTGAATCAATAAAAAATTGGACGAATACGGACTACCGGTTGGTTGACTCAAAATAGCGAAACAATAACAAAATCTGATGACAGCAGATCAGATTTACCAAAAAGCGGCAAATGTTTGATGGCTGTGTGAAATGACATAAATGCAACAAATGACGTTTAATAGAATTGATCGTGTTGCCAGCTGCTGCTTTTAGATTTATATTACGATTGGAACGTGATATGAGCTATATCATGTTCGCATCGTGATATACAATGACAGCACGGTTATATGAGATATTACATGATATAGAAGGTGATATAGGTACTATATCACGAATCGAGCTATATCACTTGATATACTGTGTAGTGCGAACGTACTATAAGAAACCTATTTTCATCGTGACAGATGCATCAAGCTATGATCTTGGTGTTATTGGCCATATAGTAGATGGTTATGAAAAACCTATAAGCTTTACATCTTTTTCATTAAACTCAGCTTAGAAGTCATATCCAATACTTCATTTAGAGGCTTTAGCTTTAGTGTGCACAGTAAAAAAAAGTCATAAATATAGAGATGTATATTATATCTACATCATTCTTCATTTTGATCTAAAATTAGAAGATCTAAATTTGTGAATCCAATCCTTTTTAGAACAGAATCTACATCAGGAAGGATTGCAGATGCCCTTATTATTTTTATATTATTGTAATATTAAGTTTTATTGAATGTTTTATGTTTTTTTTATTATTATTCGGGCTTCCCGAGAAAACGCAACACTGCCGATGCCAACATTTCTCCAGCGTAAATCGTGAAATATTTTTAAAAAATAGATACGAAAAATTGTCGGATATATAGAAAAAATATCAAGATTTGCAGCCTCAATATCTCGAGGAGAACAAATTGAACAGAAACAAAAAATAGCGAAAAATGCACAAAAACCCGATTCACCTTAACAGTTTTGCGCTCCTGACCGGTTTTCGCAAGTTCTACAAAGAGCAATCTCATCGTGACTTACATTCTCTGTGTCTTTCTGCCTGTTGCCGGCCGATGGATAGAATACGCCGTTAACGACTCCCGAGAGAATGCCGAATTCGAAAAGGGTAAACCAGTAATTGTGGGTACACGATCGTTAGACGGAAAGACCATGAAAGAAACATAGCCTAGCAGGAATTATTCCCACAGCTTATACAGTTGCCCTATAAATAGAGAGTACATATTTTGTGGATGCTTCTCCGATTATGCGCATTCTCTTCGTGCCGATTGCGAGCGAGTGGGTGTGCATTGATATTGCACACTCAGCTTCAATCGTTTCAAGACGGCAGTTGATTCGTAAACATCATCACGTTTCCAACCAACCCGGATTATTCGCGTTGCATTTTAGGCTATCAAAATGAGTCCTTACTACGGAATGTACGTAGTTCTGGGCTTGGTGTTCAAAATACTGGAGATGATTATCAACGTGCTCAGACTCAATTTAATTGCGAAGGCATTGGAGGCACAATTTGGCAATTTCATCATTGGATTGTAAGTTTACCGGATATAATGATGAGATGTTTTAACATGTTTTCATCGAATCAACTGTCTTTAGGGAAACCTTCTAAATTTTTAATACAACCAAAATGTAGTATCGTTCGATTTGCATAAAACCAAAATCTTTTTTAAGAATACAAATACCATCTTCTACCGATGGTTGTTATCAGTGTGCATCTTATCAGTGAAACAAAACGTGCGGTAACAATGATCAAAGCCTAGCAGTAATTTAAAAGTAATTTTGTCAGTATTTTCATCTTATCGCTTGTTATGATTCGCTGAACTTTGTCCAAAGGCGTGCATTATGTATTACAATAATATTAATATATTGTTTTTCCAACAGAAATGACAACCGTCCAAAAGAAGTTGCACCAACCGATAGCGTTAGCAAATCAGAAATCCAGCATCTAGCGAAGATGGTCGACATTTGGTGGGACGCCAAAGGACCGGCAAAAATGCTTCATACGTTTTACCAAGTGAGGTATGTGTAGATGTTCGTGCAGTTAGTTGTAACTTGAAAAATACATTTTCGTTTGGGTAATAGAAATGAATTGCGTGAAAATTTCTCGCACAAATGGTGCTTAAATTATTGTTCAAAATGTACCTTTAGTAATTGTAGGTTAGCAGCGTTAATGTATCTAAAGCTGTGTATGGAGGCTCCATACGCAACTACAAGTACACTAACGCTTCTAACGTACCGCAACTATTAGAGCTATTACCCTACAAGGATATGCCTTAACTTGTCGGATCT
The DNA here is from genome assembly GCA_034211315.2 of Aedes japonicus. Lineage (NCBI taxonomy): Eukaryota > Metazoa > Arthropoda > Insecta > Diptera > Culicidae > Aedes > Aedes japonicus. The sequence goes on from JASCZW010001488.1 coordinate 100,203, forward strand.
ATTTATAATAGAGACAACGAACCAGCAAGAACCTCAATAACCCTAAACAACCCAATTTCAGAGTACCACTTGTGGTTGATGGCCTGGCCGAAACAGGTCGAATCTCAAAGGCCGATATTGCCAAGCCAGACTGCTTGAAGGGCGTACGAATTCTGGAAGCTGGGTGTGGTGGTGGTGTACTAGCCGAAGACCTAGCCCGACTGGGGGCATACGTCGTAGGTGTGGACCCGGGCAAAGAAATGATTGACTTGGCCAAAAGTCACCTGGAAACTAAATCCCCCGAATTGAAAGGTCTCGTCGAATATCACGACATTACAGTCGAGGAGCACGCAAAGGAGTTTGCTGGTACGTACGATGCTATTATTTGCTCGGAGGTAATGGAACACGTAGATGAGAAGGAGTCGATCCTGGAAGCTTGCTGTCGCTGTTTGAAGGTAAACCAGCAATTTGTCGTATATGCGTTGCCCTTTACAACCCGTTCACACTACAACCTACATTACTTGATAAAGTCGGTCTTGGTATCAACATTCCTAAGCTGATCATGCTGAGCAGTTATAACATGTTATAAGCCTATCTTGATGAGATTCCTCTTGTTGATGATTAGTATGTTAACATGTGATAACTCAGCAGTCTGAACAAGGCATTACGTCTAGCTTTCGCTGGAAATAATAGGCATAGTATATGATACCAAGATTCTCTATATAATATACGTAACATAGCTTGTAGTCTGGATGGCGTATGAAACTTTGTTCAGATAACAGATTTATAACATGATACAAGGCTATCTTGATGCCGTTTTTCTTGATGATACTTTTTATAACACACTTGTATCATGTTATAACTCCGTTGTCTGAACACAGCATAAGGCTGTATGCAACCACTAGTTGATTTTTAGGTGATAATTTGACACTTCGATAGACATTTCCCTTCCTGTTGAAAATAACCCTAAGCTTGAACATGGTCAGATTTGATAGTTTGATAGTTACTAGGTGGGGTGAAGGTGAATGTAAACCCCTTGGGAATGAGAAAAAAAATGTTTTTTAAATGTTTTTTTTTTTATTTTATCCTTTGTGGTCCCCTATAGCACGATACACTTATTCCAACTTCTTGATCCCGTCCAAAAAGTAATTTTCCGGAAGGTCTGCAAAATACTCCTCCGCGGCGTCGGTTACCTCGTCGCGTGAGCAGATATTTTATTGATGAGCCATCTCTTGAGGTTTGGGAACAGATAATAGCCCGAGGGAGCTTAATCGGGAAAATACGGTGGGTGCGGAAGCGTTTGGAGCCGTAAGTCCTTGATTTTAGCCGTGGTTCGGACAGCAATCGCTCCAATAATGCACAGTAATAGCATAGACTAACTCTAAGACCAGTAGGTCCCGAACAAATACGATTTTTTCATTGGCTCAGTTAGTACTAGCACATCGGTCGCAAGCTTAATAACAACAATCAATATTAATCCTAGAGGGTTTGAGCTGTTTAGTGGAATACCTGTAACTAGAAATTAGAAGGAAAATTAGTATCTTCCATTTAATTCCAACTACCTTTGCTTATCTTCGACAGATACCCGTATTTCGTCTACAATGTGCAGACTTCTTCAGTGTCTCGTTCTAGTTAGTCGAGGTATTAGTGCGAGACACTGAAGAAGTCTGCACATTGTAGACGAAACACGCGTATCTGTCGAAGATAAGCAAAGGTAGTTGGAATTAAATGGAAGATACTAATTTTTCTTCTAATTTCTAGTAACAATCAATATGCAACTAGCGATTTGAAATTGGTTCACTGTTGTAGAACCCCTTGGTCCGAAGTACACCTTGAAGCCATCACCTTGCTATACATATTTGCGCCTTTGTTTTGATTTGCTATGTTATTTTGACAGATTATTTGAGAGTGTGTTCGTGTGAGTTCATTATCAGGGGCGCATTATTAAGCATAGGACCGAGCTTAGGACCGATGTGCTAGTACTGACTGAGCCAAGAAAAAAATCCTATTTGTTCGGGACCTACTGGTCTTAGAGTTAGTCTATGATAATAGTAAGCATTAGCATTGGAATTAGCATTGACATTTGCACAGCTCGTGGATGGAGCAGCTACGATGAGGAATAATTCGTTGAAGACATTGCATGTTACCAAGAAACGGATCCATTAACTGATACGTTTCTTCACACAATAAATAATCTCCACGAAGACACTACTCGATCGCTCACCTTGCCACGTCCATGCATCCGTTGGAGATAGGGAGGATTTGATATCTACCTTAAGAAAACACGTGGAATCACCGTAGTCTTCAGTAAATATCAAAGAAAAAGAGAAATGAATAGTCGGAGAGAATAGTTAAACAGAATGCCTAGTTTGGTGTACAGAACAAAATATTTAAAAAATTGTCGTTGGGAGCATCTAGTCTAAGAAGGTTAGGTGATGCTCCATTTCTTTTCAAACGTTTGGAAACTAAGCATTAACTAAAGTCCTAGCCCTATATGAGTTATGGTTATAGCCCCATTACTCGCTCTTTGAAAAGAGAAGACTGTTTGAAAGTAGAAGAACGGGTGATGAAAGAATACCTATCTGATTCTGCATAGTTGAAATTAATCTTACATTTACGCCATAATGTTTTCAGTCTATTATGTTTGAGTTGAAGCAGGTAACTATTGGACCACGGTGACTTGAGCTTTGGACATGAAGATACATGATTGGCAATAATATCGTGAAATAACGTAATGCCATTTTGTAGCCGCCATTTTGAATTTTCACAATTTTATCTCTTTATCTCTTTGAAATCTTGAATAATAATCGAATTCAATCGTGAAAACCGAAAGTGCGTACGCCTTTTCCTTCTCCCACAAATAAATACAAACTTTGCTTTATTTTTGCCCAAATCCAGGGGAGGGTCCCCTTAATTAAATGTTACCATTTGAGGGGCAACTACTATCGAAGCGTCAAATTTCCTCCAAAAGATAAAAGAAAATTATCAAACGTTTCGAAGCCTTAATAATTCGTCCATTTTCTTTAGCCTGGTGCATCCCTATTTGTGACTACCGAAAATCAGACCATGTTGGCGTGGTTCATCTTTATCATCATCCCAGAGTACATTCTTAAGTTCATTCCGAAAGGTACACATTTCTACGAGAAGTTCATCTCGCCTGAAGCAGTTGCCAACATAACCAACAAATATGGCTGCCAAACGCACAGAGTTCGTGGATTCTTTTATGACAGAATGTTCAATTCATGGAAATTCATCGACAACGACGACTGCAACTATGGACTACATGTTGTAAAAAATTAAGACATGGAGTGTAGATTTGATCAAATTAACCCACAGTAACAATTGTGAAGCCCGTGTAGGAGTTTATCATAAGTGGAGATTAAAGTGTGTTTTGAATAAAAAATACTATCAAAATGAGGCTTAAGAGTGGACATTTACTAACTAGAGGAAAATACAAAGAGAATAGTTTTGATAGTTCTGTCGCGGTACGGTAGCCCATTCATATCAGTTAATAAATTTCCGCTTCAAGCCTCATGTTTTTTTTAATGTTTATTTGATTGTCTCAATTGTCCTAAAAAACAACTCCATAGATCCGACAACAATGTTACCACTAAGTATGAAAGTATTGCATTTTCACATGTTCTTTTTACACAATCAACTCGCCAATTGTGGTTTTTGTGCATACTGGCAACATTTTTCGTTCGTACATTCTATTTTTCTCCACCTGTCTTTCTTATTTCTTCTTAAATTCTTTTACTGTGATAAATCCTGAAACCTAAAAGGTTTCTTATGATGAACTTCAGATCCACTCGTTGATTCTTCGGTCTTCTCCTCGCTCAACGGGGTCGCGAAGGTGTATTTCTTCATCCGTTTCCTGGGCCTTGCTGTCCGTAAATATGTTTTCAGGCATTATACTGAAAGGCAAAATAAAGTGTCCACTTCATCATGTTTTGAGTTTCTCTCATCTATTTTGGTCAAGTTTAAGTTGGTTTAAGTAAACACACTAGGATCGATTTTGAAATCTTGTTTCTCTTATGGAATACTGAAAAAAATAGTTATACTTAAGTTGACACTAGAGGCAGTCCTTTTTCCATGATTTATAGGTTAAGTTAATTTTCACTGCACGATTTTTGAAACTAAAAATCCCATACAAAACAAAACAAACAACGCTCAAATTGCTAACCAATGGATGCTCCAGTGGAGCAAACGATCATTGAAATGTCACGTCTTAAGTCCTAATAGAATTTGAGGTTTGTGCTCAGAATACTTCGAAGTGATAGGGATTTAATTCCGTATGTCCTTAAAGAAATCGCTGAATGTCCACCAAAAAGTCCAGACCTCTACCCCATCCAGAATTTGTGGGCGACTCTCGATGCCAGGATTGACAAAACAGGTGTTACCAATGAAAATAACTATTTAAAGCCCTGGTGCGCACCTGGGAAGAACTAGATCCATAGCACCTAAAGAGCACCTGCAGCAGGCCCAGAAGGCCAAAGGAGGACAATACATTTTTAGCTATTTTTTCAATCTGTATGGAATTGATCAGTATCGTCATTATCTGAATGTTTCGAGATCGTCAATGCACAATATACTGCAAAATGACCTCGGATTCCAAGTTTTCAAGAAACGTAAGGCTCACGGAGTGTCGGAACCTTCCAAGCAGAAACGACTCGAAAGAGCAAGTCTGCTTTTGTCGCGGCACGGTGGGGAAGAATTTATCTTTTCCGACGAAAAGTTATTCGTCTTGCAACAATTCCACAATGTCCAAAACGACAGATTTTAGGCTCTCTCTTCGAGCACTGTTCCAGAGAGTGATAGGAATATTCCACGGTTCCAAAGTGCTGCGTCAGTGATGGTTTGGGGAGGAATTTGCAAGCTAGGCAAAATACCACTGGTTTTCATCTAAAAAGGCGTTAAAGTGAATGCCGTATATTATAAAACGGAAGTTTTGGAGAAAGTTGTCAAGCCATATGTACAAGAGGTGTTTGGAGATGATCACTATGTGTTTCAGCAGGACGGAGCGCCATCGCATACTGCAAATCTCGTTCAGGGCTGAGAAAATTTGACCGACTTTTTGGACAAGAATGATCTGAATCCCTTGGATTATTTCGTATGGTCATACATGCTGGCGAAGGTAAATGACCACAGGGCGTCTAATATAAACCAATTCAAAACCGTAATCAAACGAATTTGGGACGAAATGCCGAAGGGAGTCGTGCGTGCGACACGCCTGTAACTGCGGCCAAGTTCGGATAAATAAAATAACTACCTCAAAGCTAGGTTTAAATAATAAAACACCTATATTACATTCATACGTTCCAGTGACGACTTCTCAGATAAATCATTCATTCAACCGCGATATTTGATCATTCAAAAAAGTCTTTCAGTTGTATTTGCTGACCGTTAGTGCGCTAGCTTTTGACTTCCGCAATAAATTATGCATCACGGTCAACGATTTCATTTAAGATTCAGAAAATAATGTTGGTTTAGAAAGCAAGATCGTTATAAATAGTTCCGATAGTGGAAAATCTAAACTGAGGCAGATACAGTAAAAGATCACTCGCATCCTTGCAACTTCTCCCTTCCAGTTAATTGTGCGAGTTTCATCAGATCACAAACTATTACTTCTTTTTACAGAAAACCATCAAACTGAGAATTGCTCATAGCTCATCTTTTGAGCTGGCTCCATTTGAGCGGATAAACTCAAACATAGCCTGAGCCGTGCGCTTTCCTTCATAATTTTGGATGAACTTCCCTCGGACGAAATACTTCAACGTGGGGAAACCTTGAATTTCAAATCTTTCGGCCGTTTTAGTGTGCTCAGTGCAATCAACAGCCGCGACCTTTCCCGGAACGCCATTCTTGGCGAGCATGTTTGCCACCTCGGCAAAGTCTGGTTTCATACGTTTGCAATGTCCGCACCACGGCGCATAAAACATCACCAGCAAACGGTCTTCATTTTGCAAGACATCGTCCGAGTTCTTATCACTCATAATGATTATCTTATCCGACCCGGGGAAGTCTCCGTACGGTTCTGCAGCTTTTTCTTGCGGGGGTGCATTGGGATCTTTGAGAAATTTTACGAAATCTGCCTCCGTTCGGCCACCGTTGTACTCCTTGACTGTTTTCAGATAGCTGAAGTACTTCAGCGTAGGATAGCCTCGCACCTCGTATGCCGAACAGACTCCATTATGTCGAGTGCAATCGACTGCCGCCAGGGCAATCTTAGCATCATCCTTAAATTGCTCGGCAGCATTGGCAAATTCTGGTTTGGCGCGCTTACAGTGACCACACCCTGAAACAATGAGATTTATTATAAGATGATAAAGGAAGATATATTGAGAGAAGAACTTACATGGGGCATAGAACATAACCAGGACGTGTTTCTTTTTCTTCAGGAATGGTTTGAATGTTTCGTCGTTGAGGTGCACAACTTCGCTCTGTTCATCCTCCCACGGTGCTTCTGGGGCTGGTGGTGGTGGAGGTTCTGAGGGATTCTAGTGATAGAATTTGAAAAGTTAGACGGAAGTATTAGATTGGTAGGGAAATGTTCTTTATGGCCGGACGGTCTCTCTGGCGGCACTAGGATTTTGTCAGAAAAAAAATGATAATAAGTTTTGAATAATCATAGTGAGTTGCATGTTATAACAACAATGTACAAAGTATGACGCCTCTAACTGAAGAAAATAATCAAATGAGAGCTGTCGAAATTTTAACCTGTTAACAAAGAATGAAACGAAGTTCAATGAAATATTAGTGTTGGGTTATATGAGAGATATGACCGCAAGGTAAACGTAGGGCCGCGTTGGTGTGTCCCTTCTTATAAAATTTTCTACATACTGAGCCGTTGCTTACGGTTGTCAGTTCGGACGTAGTGTAAAATCTCTGTCGAATTTACCACTCTCTACTTAATATTTCAAACAATCCAAAATATACTACTTTTGATAATATTCACTCGAAGAGAAACTTGAAGACTTTCTGGCTTGAAGATGAGCAAGCAAACACGGCCAGGGCCCGGCAAAGTCATCGTCAATTGATAATAGTCAAGCGACGATGAAGCTGTTGACCATCAATATCAAACGAAAATCAAGCTCTTTCTTTTCGAGCATATCCCATATCAACATCTATAGAACCACTTTCGATCTGTTTTCATGCTGTTTGTTTTTGCTTGATTCGTGTCCAGTTCATTGTTCACAGTTAAATGAAGTTTCCACCGTATTGCAATGAAGTAGGTAGGCTGAATCGAACAGTAGCTTCTGATCACTGCCATAATTTGATCTTTCAAACATGCCGCAGTCTGTGTTTCTTTTACTTCGATGACCCCTGAAGGGAATAAAAATGTAATTGACCGCGTACAGAAAGAGATTTGATTTTAAGCTTTTGCAGCTATTTCGGACATCATTAAAATTTAGGCATCATTGAGTGCATTGGCATCTTGAATCGGAATGATGTACGCACAAGTTGATTCAATTCTAGCTTTTAGTGATAAACCTAAAATAGAAGCAAATACAAAGTTCATTCCTTGTTTTCTATTACCGTGAATACAATTTAGCCGATAAGTTTATTTTCCCGACCCTTATCAAGAAAAATTGAGATTAAACTTCCGAAGATATTGGGGTTAATTCTGACCCATGGCGCAACTTCAATGTGCCCTATCTTTTTTAATGTTAAACCAATCGGGCTGAAAATTTGTGACTTTTAGTATTCTACGGAATTCTTCATTTTAGTATAAACATATCATTTTTAAATCAGTTTATGGTGGTTGTACATGAACGTGGCTCATAACATTAGTGCCAATATTGACCCTGATTTCAACCGTTCGTAGAATTTCGAAATTTTACCTTAGAGTCGATGTTTATGCACCATTTGAAAGGTTCTGGTCTCAGAAATAAATTGAAAGAAAAAAAAACTGGTTCCGGTAACATTGTCCTTTGGGAATCTGCTACAAAGGGAAGGAAGTTTTAGTTTTCATGTTTTAACAGAAATGCATATAAAACATTCCAGACTCATTGTAGAGAATTGGCATATTCAGCAAAGTTTCTCAGTTTCTCAGCAAAATCGTCATTTGATATTATCATATTAGTTACAAATCGTGCTGCAGAGGTGGCGCTGCAGTCTATCTTTGCCAAATGAAGCTCTAGAGAGTTACCGTCTTGGGAAAAGTTGTTTGGAATATAAAATGTAGTCATTTTACATTATCATATTAGTTCCAGATTTTACCGCAGAGATAACACGGCAGTATATATTTGTCAAATTAAGCTCTAGAGAGTTGCCGTCTTAGGTTATTGCGAATGTAATATGTAGTCACGTGAGATTATCAGATTAGTTCCGAATTGCGCCGCAAGGTGGCGCTACAGTCTATATTTGTTAAATGAGGCTCTAGAGAGTTGCCATCTTGAGCAAAATTGTTGAGAATGTAAAATGAAGACATTTAGCATAATCACATTAGGGCCAGATCATACCACAGTGATGGCGCTGCAGTCTATTTTTGCCAAATGAAGCTCTAGAGAGATGTCGTCTTGGATAAGGTTTCTCATTGTGACATTTGTCGTCTTTCGACGTAATCATATTATTTCCAGATCCCTCATCACAGATGACACTGCAGTCTATTTTTGACAAATGAAACGCTAGAGAGTTGCCATCTTCGGCTAAGTTTCGCATTTTGACATTTGTCGTTGTCATACTAGTTCCAGATCTTTCAACAGAGATGGAGTTGTAGTTTTTGATTGTAAATTGAAGCTTGTGAGATTTGCCGTCTTGGTTTTTCAGTATATTATATGTCGACTTCTGTCATTATCATGTTCTCAGATTTCACCGCAGAGATGGTACTTTAGATTATCTATCTATCTAGAACTAATATGATAATCTCACAAGACGACAAATAACACATTGAAAAACTTTTCCGGGCACTCTCTAGCGCACCATTTGGAAGAGATAAACTGCAGCGCCATCTATGAGACAAGACCTGGAACTTATCTGATAGTGAAAAAACACGAAAAATGACATAATAAGAAACTTTGTCCAAGACAGCAACACTCTAGCGCTTCATTTGGCAAAGGTAGACTACAGCGCCACCTCTGTGGCAAGATCTGGAACTAATATGATAATCTCACAAGACGACAAATGATATACTGATAAATTTTGTTGAACATGGCAACACCCTACAACAAGTCTGGAATGTTTTGTAAGTAATTCTGTTCACACATAGAAATCAAATCCTCCTTCCCTTTGTAGCAGATTCCCGGTGGTCAATGTTACTGGAACCAAGTTTTCCCACCACCAATGCATGTTTGACCATAACCTTTCAAATGGGGTACAGCATTGTGTCTAGGTTGAAATTTCATAATTCTAGAAAGGGTTGATATCCGGGTCAATAGAGTAGATCATAGTGACGTCACACCTCAAATTTGATAGATACTGGTGCCCTTGTGTTCAGAAATTCCTGTGTGAAAAACAAGGACGGATAACAGGGTATAAGAGACAGCAACAGCCGTCGTGTCACCCGTCCTTGTTTGTCACACACGAATTTCTAAACACAAGGGCACCAGTATCTGTCAAATCTGAGGGGCGGAGTTACGGTTATTTGGTCTATGTTTACCGTGTGTCAGTTTTTTTAATACCCGAGAAAGGTTAACATTAGCAGTTAACGAAGGAAAACACACTACCACTCTGAAAAACTGACCAAGTTTAAAGGAAAAGGGATTTTTCGATACAAACTTATATTAGAAACTAAGAAATACGTAACGACGTGACGCATGCCTATGAACTGATGAACATAAAGACGAAAATGATCGACAGACAAGTCATGTTGGACAGGAAAAATATGCATCGTGACTCGATAGCAAGAACCAAAACGGAATACGTGAAAATGATATTGCTTGATTCGAAACAATTGCGTAGGAAGCTCATTTTCCTTTTTATGCGTCGATAATGTTGAACCCTGCACACGGCTAGCCATCTCAACTCAGTTTTGAGTCGTTTTTGACTCACTTTCGTCATTAGTGGAGTCACTCAAATTTGAGTAAATGTGACTGGTATTGACAAGTCGACAAATCAAAAACATCGACTCAAATCAGATGGACGTTTTTGATTTGTCGACTTGTCAATACCAGTTACATTTACTTAAATTTGAGTGACTTTATGCCAAACGACCTTATGCCAATCGACCTTATGCCATATGGGCTTCCCCCTGTTCAGAGGCATGTCTTTCATTTCCCCGTAAACCAATTGTGCTGGAATGTTGGCTGTAGCCTAGATATAACCTGAATTTTCATCTGTGCACTGTACAGGCACCACTTCAGAAGTTACAGCCACAACTTACGATAAAACAATAAGACTACCTTCTTGATCCCATAGTTTAGGACTTGTTGGTGAATTTGAATTACATATACTGATGTTAAAATGGCTAGTACATTAACAATTTAAAGTAACTATATTATATCTTGTGCCTACTAACCTTCATAAATTCCACTATTTTATCCGCATCACGAACGTTTACATCGAATTTAAATTCACCGTTGCTGAAATACTTCACAGTGGGATAGCCCTTCACTCCAAACTGCTGACCAATCGCTGGTTCCTTAGTGGCATCCAACGCGGCCAGAACGCCCGATATCTTCTTGTCCTTCATGATAACCGCGGCTTTCTCGTATTCCGGTTTCATCTTCTTACAGTGGCCGCACCACGGTGCATAAAACATGACCAAAGCGGATTTTTCATCTTTCAGCGCCGGCTCGAAATTGGCACTCCCCAAATGGACAATTTCCGAGGTCGGCTCCGAAGCCCAATCCGGTTCTTTCGGTTTCGATGGTGGAGGGGCTGCCGGATTCTTCATAAACGCAATAATTCCCGCTTTGTTGTTCTCTCCATCGAAAGTATGCTTCATACGACCATTCCTCAAATACAAAAAAAAAAGAAATGTACTCTAATTGCGCTTTCTTCCTTAATTCAGCAAATTACTCATAGTAAAGAAGCGTTGGGAAGCCCGTAATGTTGTACTGCTTTCTGATAATGGAGTTCTCCGGGCGGTTTACATCGATTGCAGCCAATATGTACTTTGGTTTCAACTCGGTAGCTGCTGCTGAGTATTCCGGTTTAAGTGTTTTACAAAAACCACACCACGGTGCGTAGAACATAACTAATACTGGTCGCACTTCTTTTTTTAGGAACTTCCCAAGAGCCTGAAAGTAAACCATATTTATTGCCGACAAAGTCACAACAGGTTTTTTTTTTCTTCATCGCCTACTTACCACTGCATCCGATACATGAACCACATCGACGCCAACGGGATCCTCTTCCCAGGGTAAATCTCCTGTTGGATCACGCATGAAATTGGCCATGCTAGTTGCCGTCAGCTGACGATCGTAATCTTTGTGGAAATCTCCATCCTTAAAATGCTTCAATGTATACGGAGCCGGATGTGCCTTGAGTTTCTTGCAGATTTTCTTCATGTCACTATTGCTACAGTCGAACAAAACCATCGTACCCTGTCCTTTAATAATTTCAGCTGCGTCTCTGAATGCATTTACGGTACTCTGAGCTTCCTTCAAGTTGGTGACAAACAATACTAGCACGTTAGTTTTAGTGCGAAATAGTTTCTTCAGTTCTTTTGCATCAGTGATTCCTTCTACAACGGCACTCTTAGAATTGGTTTTTCCATAAGTTGACGGCAGTATTAGTGCGCTGATCTAAAAACATAATTTATGTTTTATTCACTAGAAGCATGTCGGTAGCATTAACTATGAATCATTATTATCAACTAATGTGCACTAAACCCAACTGTATCCCAAATTCTTCAATAAGTAAAGAAACATCAATTGCCAAAACAATTCTAGCGAGATAGCAAGGGTGAACAGGTAGACAGGAGGAAAACCTGACGTGGCGGCGTCGACAAAAAACACTTCAAAGGGAGCGCCCCCGTATGAAAAGAAATAACCTTAAGACAGACTTACCAGCACTAAAATGTAGGTCAATGAAAACTTCATGGTGAACTTTTATTGGCCGAATACTACATTTAAATAAAACTTAGCGAATTTGGATAAACAATCACGAACTAGCCGGCATCTGCAACTAACCAGCACCAGCCAGCGGCAGAAGCATAACTGGCACTCTCTCCTTGTCAGGGATGCCAGATTTTCTATGCTGGTGGAAATTAACTTTTAACAGACACGGTTGATTGCGAAAACCCATTAATGGGTAAAAACACCCATTTTCAAATAGCAAACCCGTCTGTCACAAAATGGGGGAATTCTCAATCATGCAATGGGTAAAAAAACACCCGGATAAAAATAACCATACAATTACAATACAATAATATAACATAACATTTAAATCTATTCCTGACCATTAATCTTATTGTTCATGAATTAGATACATGAAAAATACATATTGTCATTACAATAGCTTTACAATTCATTCTATATTCTTGGATTTTCAACAATTAAGAAACAATACAATTAATAGTAATTGACTAAAATTTGTACGGAAAATAATGATTTTTTCTACAGTTAAGATACATAACAACCCCCCTTTTCTATTGTCGATGTCTCAATTTACATTAGATTCTATTGTGGTTACAATAACTCCTATTGTCATCTTATCGTTGTGAACAATACGATTAATTGTACATACTATAGATTCTATTGTATGGTTACAATATTTTCAATTGTAACTCTATGAGAATTTTTTATTCGGGCACCCATTGGAGGATATCATAAAAACTACAATAATATATGAAACTAAACACTTTCGGAACAACGCAAGTAAGGGAACGTCCATTAATTACGTCACGCAAAAATTGACTTCTTACAACCCACCCACCCAGCTTGTAAAGAAGTCGAATCCATATTTTAAAAAAAAGCATGAATAAAAACAAGTACAAGTATTTTATTTAGGCATTTATTGATTGATTACAATGAATGGAAGAATCCAGGTTTAAAAAAGCCCCCATGTTAAAGTATAGGACGAACATTTTAGAATGCAACATATAAAAAATTCAAATGAAATTCTAATTAAAAGCGGTTTGTTGTATGATGTAAGAAAAATCCAACACTACTCAATAAAGACATTTTCAGCAAAATAAAAAATAAATCAAAATGTTGCCCCTATTTTGCAGTTTTGGATTTTTCTAACATCATACAACAAACCGCTTTTAATTAAAATTTCATTTGAATTTATTAGAAGCATTTTAAAACGTTCGTCCTATACTTTAACATGGGAGCTGTCAAATTTATCACCACTCGGTGTCTTCTTCTTTTTTCAACTTGGATTTTTCTATATAATAAAATTACAATCTACCAACTGCTACATAATCTGCATGCAAAAATGGGTAATTTTTTACCCATTTTGGCTTCTTTGCAATGGGTGAATAAATACCCATTTTGGCTTCTTTGCAAAAATACCCATTTTGTGACATAAACTGCTTTTACCCATTAATGGGTAAATAGAGTTTACCAATTGAATGGGGAGAGGCACTTCTAGCGAAAATGGGTGTTTTTTCACCCATTAATGGGTTTTTGAAAACGACCGTGGAGGTCACTAGTGAAAAGAGCACGGTGGAATATGTTGTACACAGCAAGAAAAAGTTGTTGAATAAGCCTATATAGTCATGGTAGTTATCGAGTAATTTTGTTCTTGCTTAGGGCGCCCCCATGGTGGACGCGACTCGCGATGCGATGTGAAGTTTGACAAGTTGCGCGATGTCATGTGACCGACCTACGTATATTTAAACAAAGCGAGAACATAGCTAACATCCCATAGAGAACGCGACGCGATGAGCGGTTATCATGCGACCAACCACTGCATGCACTGGTTCGTCGCTCGGCGTTCGCGCGATTTCAAGCCAAACATTGCATTAAATCAGGCATTAGATCCTAGGTTACACTTGTATCAAATTGAGAAAAATAAACGGCTGCAATAAGTGGCCAGCAAGAAAACAAGCTCGCATGGCACTTTTTGTTAGTTCCTTCAAAATCCACCAGGTAGCGTGCGTTTATCATACGTTTCTATTAAACAGGCTGATGGCGCTTTAACTTTAATTGATCCTACGTTGTGTTTCAAAGAAAAACTGGATAGGCACAACTGTCTGTTACAAACGAGACTAACTAATTGACCTTATTTTGGGCTGATTATATACATATAAATTATTCTGATGGCACGGTCGGGTATGCTGTCTCGCCAGCCGAACGAACGCGGCTGCCAGAACGATGAAAAAACCTCGTCTAACATGGGCCCGCCAGCACCAGCTATAGGCAGTGAGAATGTAAATCTCACTCCGTGCTGCCAAAAACATAGTTGCTACAACACAGGTCTATAAGGAAAGCTTAAAGGCGTACAAGAACAACGTCGTGTGAAACAAAATCCATTCATAAGTCAGCCTTATGAAATTCCATAGCATCGTTCATAAGTTCAAGCTTATGAAAGTCTTAAGATTACTTGGCTGAGTGTACAGTTACTCAGACAGCTGATGAAGGGGCGGATGTTCATGTTAGTTAAGTGTCTCACCCCCTCGAGTTGCGTTTATTTACTTTTTCATTCGTTGAAATTTTCATAACGGGTGCATGTTTACAACCGCTTCCAGTGTTGAATTCAAATCGAAACCATTTCGATATGTCAAAAAAACGTCAAACACCAATCATTTGTTGATGTTCACTCCAGTCGCATTTTATTTACGGAATATTTCGATTTGTTTGCTAAAATGTTAATTTCGAACAGCAAAGTAACATTTTCATAAAGGCATAAAAGTGGAGCGGTGGCAAGTTAATCATTTTAATGCACTTTTGGCTGTGTCTAATTCTGCTACATAAACGACCTTGACTCGTCACTCTCGCTACCAACATAGCCAGGATCAGAAATATGGAGGAATCTCATCATCGTGGCATAATGGATCATCTGGAAATGGGAACTAGTGCCCATCATTTACAAGAAGATCTGTCTAAAGGAGTGCTTCGAACGATTCATAATGTGGAGAATGGAACACTGCATTTCATTACGATTCCTCCAGCTTCTAGCAGCCGCGAACAGGAATACATCGAGAGCTCTCTATTGGGTGCGGATTTGCTATCAAATCATTTGCCTAATGGTTTACTGGTGGACTATATTAGCAATCCAGGACCATCTACACCGAACAATCAATTCCACCAACAAACAACCAACTTAATGGATCATCACAACAGTATTCAAACCTATACGGCCGAAGATCTTCAAACGCTGGTCGATGCCAGTAGCTTACAAACTTCGGAGAGTGATAGAAAATTATTCCTCCAATTTGTAAACAAGCCAAACACACAGATATCCCATGAAGCACCGGTAATCGTTACGAATTCTAAGGTGAGTGAAATGCAAGGTTGTCCATCGTATCAATGATTGTAAATTAATTTGAAAAATATATTCTAGGATATGCCACCCGTTAACTCGTTGAGTGATCACGACAAACTTACACAATCCCAACTGACCAATATTAACCTTATGCCGGTTGCAACTTCGGGAAGTAACTTCATCCACTATCATCACCAAGATCAACTTCTAAATACGACGCACTCCAATATGGGAAATTTAAATAACTCTGGAAGCCTTCTCACAACCCATCATGGCACGCATAATCATCACCATCATCATCATCCTCATCCTCATCCCCATCATCACCATCAATCTCATCACCATGCTCCTGTAGCAGTTTCTCATCAGATAATTCAAAACACCACACTACTTCAGCAACAGTCACAATCTCAACCTCAGCAGCAGCAAGCATCCCAACAACAATCGAATCAAATGCACCTTTCGTCGATCCATCCTATGTTACAAAGCGATTGTGCTCCGCCCAAATTATTTCACGTTGCTTCATCAGCTAGTACCAGTACAAATATTGCGATTAGTACCGCAACAAGCCAAAATGTAAGTTAAACCCTTTAGTATACACTTCCCGACACACAAGCTGAAACACCATTTGGTTTCTTTTCTATCCTTAGTGTATTCAAATGCCTCCGCTAGCACCCATTAAACGAGTTGAATCTCCAAAGCGCTACCTTGCCTATCAAACGGCACCATCACAACAAACTACTGTTCTTGAAAGGCCACCCTCTGATATCGTGTCGACTGAGGGGTTCATCTCCAGAGAAGATCTGATGGAGTGCGAACCACGAACCGATGATGAAGATGACATCGAGAACGGAACCTTACATACTTCCAGTAGTCACTTTACAAACACATATCTTCCTCACAAGAAGCGGCTTGCCAGGAAATTGGTTGTGTCAAAGAGTACGAGCCATCCGGATCAGTTCCATCGGGATTCGGTTATTTCCAATGAGCACCAAAGTTTGCAAATACAATGCACTGTTAAGGAAAAACCAAAGGCGTTTGCCTGTCAACTTTGCAATGAATCGTTTGCCGATCAGTTGATTTTCTTTACTCATTTAAAAGGTCACTACGAACCATTGACGGGAAGTCCTGTCGATGAAGGTAAAGGAAATGATCCGAAGAAAAAACCAAAACTCCCACGAGTGAAACATACTAAAAAGCTGCAGAATGATAAATCTTCTCGGACTAATTCCGACGATCTGGTACAGGGAGCAACATACCAACCCAATCAGCAGACAGTTTACCCCTCGCAGGTTGTGAATCACACCGAAAGTGACCGAGTTTTTCTTGAACAAAATCAGCTTGCCACTGATGTGATTGCAAATTCTCAACAACAACACCACCATACGACATTGCCGGTCTGTGTCGATATTGAAACAGCGGGAGAGTTTAGCGAGACGGAAGACATGTTGGAAGGCATCAGAAATGTTGTACAGAAAGTACAGGAAGCCGTCGACACGGATACTAACGACGGCCTTGGACTGGGTTCCATGGGGCGCACAACAGTGGATGATAAAGCCTGGTTTCAAGCTCAGCAGCAGCAGCAGCAACAACAGCAGCAGATGCAAACAGCAGTACAGTCCGAAATGGTTAAAACAATTGATTTCGCCAGTGATCTGGATGCACAGGAAATTCACATCAACACAGGCAACGAAAATTTTGTGCTCTTTCTCAACAAGTCCGACTTCCAGGAACAAGGTGAGTGGAGAGTGGGGGTATTGGGAAATTGAGAAATCAATCACATATTTGAGATGAGCATTTCTAATTGTATAAATCAATTATGCAATGTCCAATGGATCTTTGCGTCAAGGTGAATATCTAATTCACTTTGAACAAATAGATTTTCATCTTTTCGAACCGTATTTGTGATAGTTTACGTCCGTTTTTAAAGTAAAATATTAGTGTGTAAATCGATTTTTCTTTGTTTTGAAATGGTTGCTATCGTCTCGCTAGACAATATTTTGCTAAACTCTTTTTGAAAACTGTTGATCTGTGCAACCGTTTAATAAAATCAACCTCCAAAAATCTACCGAATGTGTCCCATCCATATCATCTTGCTGTGGAGCTTCACCTCAAAAACCAGTATGGAGAAACAACGATGCGGAGAGTGCCAGCTAGAAATCAATGACCTTGAACCATTGTGTTGTGGTTTTTGCGAAGTGTATTTTCACATTACCCAGCAGTGCTGTGGTCTGAACATTCGGAATATGAAGGAACGGTGATCGTCTGGGAAAATTATGTTCATCTCTCATTGCTGTCGTGAAGAACTGAAAGGCCGTTCTATTTGTCGCTACATCGCTGAGCAACACCATCAAACAAAATCGCCTGCGCTCGCATTTCTGCCTGTGCAGGTTCAGCAGCTGCATAATGTTGTGGCCGCAGAAAAGTTGACAGTTTTTCAGTCATACCACAACGCTGCCGTTCAACATCTATAAGTGCTACTCTAATTTGTCCCAGACTGAATGCGAAACACCGTCGGGAGGATCGACCCGATTGCAATGCGCCAGGCACGAAAGGTACAAAGACAATTGATTTGAGTGATCTCTCCGTTCCCTCCATCTCGACTGCTGCCCCACCGGTGAAGTTTTGGTTATATCTCTCCCGTTTGAACCCACTCATAACTGATGATGACGTGCAAAGTGTCTGAGCACAACAGACCCCATCGACGTGGTGCGGTTGGTTCCCAAAGGAAAGGATATATCCAACCTGACATTCGTGTCATTTAAGGTTGGTCTTGATCCGGATCTGAAAGACTGTGCTCTAGACCATGCTTCATGGCCCTCTGGATTGCCATTCCGTGAGTTCGTTGCCTTGGCAAAAAACTAATAAATTACGTCAACCCAACTGATTCCACTTTCGACAACAACTCATCTATCGACGACAAACCCTCCGAGCCGGGACACCTGAAAACAGGCACCAAGGAAGCCCCTGAACCGCCCATCCCAGTATTGCTTTCTGCTGACATCTGCCGTCTTCACCGTCCTGGACCTGCGGCTGGTGACGGTAGAGGGGGCTTCCGGCCTGCGCCCTCAGGCAAGTATGATTGCGATTTGGATGTTTCGGTACCTATAATATTTCGGAGGAATATTATATGATTGTATTAACGGAAACGTGGCTGGATGATAGGATCAATTCGTCGCAACTTTTCGGATCATTATACAATGTCTACAGAACTGATCGATCCCCGCTGAATAGTCATAAAACACGTGGCGGAGGGGTCCTGATTGCTGTTTCAAATAGGCTAACTAGCTATCTCAGCGAGTTGCCCATTTCTAGATTGGATTGTTCTGGAGCTTCTACGAGACACACTTATCGAAAAAACGATTGCACAATCATCCGTGATCATGTGGATTCGTTAGGCTCAATATCATCTCAACTGGGCTCTCACTCTCCTGCGCTCTTATTCGGCGTCTACAACCAAGCTGGATTACAGTGGCGCTTGGCGGGCAACGATATTCCAATGATCGATCCCTTGTTATCGCATATGCCGGAGGCTTGTTCTAGCCTTTTGCATGGATTTAATTTTCATGGATTTACTCAAGTTAATACTATGCTGAACCAGAATGGGCGCTTGCTCGATCTTGTTCTTGCAAATAATCCTGCATCACGGGGCACACTCCTTACTCTGCCAGTAGAACCACTAGATGCCGACCACCCTGCCCAGGTAACCAATAAGCATTAGCATATGCAGTAAATCAACCCTAAATCTGCATTTCAGATGCTACAAGCATTATATCAGCATCTTGAATGCCATCTGTTGTAAAGTTGCATTTCAAATGCTATTTAAATGCTTGTAGCTTGTAATTAGCATTTCGAATGCAAAATAGCATTAATGAAGCATTATCATAGCATTGCAGTAAAGCAGCCGTATATTGGGCCAAAAGTGGCATTTATTCTGCATTTAAGGCGACTTAAATGCTTGATAGGCTGCCGTAAAGACGCTTTGAAACTGCTTATTGGTTACCTGGGTGCTCTCGTCGTGAATTTCAACCTACCAGCTCCGTTGTTTCATTTGCCGCCATCTGAGTCCTACTCTCTGAACTTTCGGCGGACCGATTACGCTGTTGATTTTTTCAGTTCTGCGCTGGAAAATGCAATTTTTCGCATTGTTCCAGTACGTCGCCCTCCGCAAAAACCATCCTTGTCAAATCCACGCCTTCGCGTACTGAAGCGACAACGCTCTGCCGCCCTCCGTAAGAACTGCACTTCTCGCAAACGACAGTTTAATTCCGTAAGTCATCGTTACCCGCAAATATAACCGTTTCCTTTACAATCGACATGTAAGGCACACGGAAGCAAACCTGCGAGCGAACCCGAAAATTTTTTGGTCGTTTGTTAACTCCAAGCGAAAGAAATCCGGGTCGCGTTGTTCCATGTTCCTCGGAAACAACACATCCAATACTGAAGGTGAGAAATGCAACCTGTTTGCCCAACGTTTTAGGCAAGTGTTCAAGGATTTCTCCGCCTTGCCGACATAAGTGATAGATGCAACTAAGTGGTTGCCACACGACGTGGTCACTTTCGATTTTCCACGCATTACTGAAGACATGGTGATGACTGCAATACACAAACTGAAGCTCTCGTTTGCCACTGGCCCTGATAGAATCCCATCATCAGTTTAAAACGATGTGCAGACAGTCTTTGCCTTCCCTTTGCAAGGATCTTCCAGCTTTCGGCGCAGCAAAGTGAGTTTCCCACACGCTGGAAAAACTCGTATATATTTCCGATCCATAAAAAAGGAGATAAACGGGACATTGTCAATTACCGTGGTATCATCTCACTGTGCGCATGTTCAAAGATATTCGAAATTATTATAAACGGTTCCTTGTTTGAGTGCTGTAAAAACTACATCGATTCTGATCAACACGGCTTTTATCCGAAATGATCGGATTCCACGAACCTGGTTCAGTTTACTTCTAGCTGCCTGTGTTGTATTGATTCTGGATGGCAGTTTGATGCTGCGTATTTGGATCTGAAGGCTGCGTTTGATACAGTGGATCATGAAATTCTGCTTGCTTATCTGGACATACTCGGCATATCATCTGCCGCTGTGGATTGATTTAGGTCTTACTTGGTGAATCGCTCAGTATGGGTTAAGATTGGCACGTCGGAGTCGGAAGCTTTCACAAATAATTCTGGAGTTTCGCAAGGCAGCAACCTTGGTCCACTGCTTTTCTCGATCTTCATAAACGATGTCATCTTGCTATCACCACCAGGGTCCCGCCTCTTCTACGCAGATGATTCAAAAATTTACAAAACTATAAAAAGTCTATCAGACTGTTCCGACTTGTAGCATATGTTGTGTATTTTCGCCGATTGGTGCTCAAGAAATCTGATGAGCTTAAGTATCGAAAAATGCAACATAATATCATATCACCGGAAAAACGCACCAATCATCTTCGACTATGTTCTCTCCGGGCAATCGCTCAGTCGCGTTCAACACATCAAGGATCTCGGGGTTTTTCTGGATAATGGACTGACATTCAGATTTCACTACAACGACATTGTGTCCAGAGCCAATCGTCAGCTGGGCTTTATTTTTAAAATTGCTGACGAGTTTCATGACCCGCTCTGCTTCAGGTCACTTTATTGCTCACTTGTACGTTCCATGCTGGAATCATGTGCTATTGTATGGTGCCCTTTCCAGGCCATATGGATCGCCAGAATCGAAGCAGTTCAACGAGAGTTCGTAAGATACGCTCTTCGCTTTCTTAGGTGGCGTGATCCTACGAACCTGCCTCCGTATGAAGAGCGTTGCTGTCTGCTTAATATCGAACCACTTGAGGTGAGACGAAAGGCCGTTCAGGCTTTGTTTGCTGAAAAGCTGCTCAGGGGTGAAATTGACTGTCCGGCACTGTTGTCACAGTTAAATTTGTACGCTCCCGAGAGACCTCTTCGTCAACGTGTATTTTTGCATCTTGAGCCACAGAACAACAACTATGCACTCCACGAACCAATTCGAGTAATCAGCCAGCCTTTCAACGAGCTCTTCAATATGGTCGACTTCAACTTATCTGCTGACATGTTTCGTCATCGGCTACTTGACTGTTTCCGTACTTCTGACCGTAACCAAGTAGTTTTTTATTCATTTAGACATTTGTTGTCAGTTGAATTATTGTGATAAATAAATAAATAAATAAATAAATAAATAAATAAAATAATCAGTTTGTCACCTCAAAAGAACTGGAGTTAGAATCTTAAACAAATCGACTTGAGTGGGTTTAATATTCCATTGAAAATACCTGTAATACTCTAGATAAGCTTTCCAGGTGGTTTGAAATGTCTTCAATTTTTTTTTAGGATTCAGTAAGACGAAGAATGTTCAACATGAGGTTTCAAGTTTTTCGTTCCGAGTTTGTAAAAAAAGGAGTTGTAATGTACAACTTAATTCCAATAACCGACTTTGCATAAATTGAAACGAGTATTCTGTTTAATTAGTACACCCGACGTATTTTCTAAATTCGTTCGGTTCTATTTTCAATTTTAGAAATTTATTTTTTGTACTACGCTTTAAATAACGAACACATTATGAAACTACCACTTTTTTTTCAGATCTATTGGAGCAAGCTCCACACCAATTGCCGACCGCCCATCAACAGTCGACCAATCGTCCAACTTCCAACCCTCAACAGCACGCAATTCTTCGTCACCCACTACATCCAAATCACGATTCGCCAACGTCCTACATACTGGAAAGTGGACAGTCACTCCAACAGCCCACAATGGTTGACGAATGCGACATGAACAGTATTCAAATTCTTGGCCTCAGTACGAATGACATCGAAAACCACGAGATAGCTAAGCTGGTGGAATTCAATCTTACGGCACCGCATTTGAACGAGCTGGACGGCGCTAAGCTTTTAAAACACGAACGGAAATCAAACGAAGTGCTTAGTACGGGAGAGTTGGAAGACGATAACGAAGAATGTTATGTTTCTGACGATGACGAATGCGAAGGCGATGCGTTAGAGGCGAACGATGATGATGATCATGATGACCACGGGGAGGTTGTTGATGAGAGTCACCAGTTCAGGGAGCCGGATCATATCAACAGCTCAAGGTCAATAGTAGCCCTATCTGTTCTTCCTGGTAAAAAGAAAGGCAGAAAGAAAGCCAACGGAGAGGCTTTGGATGAAATGGCGAACGATGAAGGATCCAAAAAAGCAGGCAAAAAGTATCCTTGTGCTGAACCAGACTGTGATAAAGTTTTCAATTCGAAAACGGCAGTGCGCTATCATGAGTTGCAGCATAAAAACGAACGACCCTATAACTGCAATCAATGCCCGAAGAATTTCTTCACTTCCAGTGCATTGAAAGTTCACGAGCGGTTGCATTCCGGGGAGAAGCCGTATAAGTGCGAGGAATGTGGGAGAGCATTTCGCCAGTGGGGTGACATGAAATATCACCAATCTTCAATACACTCAAATGAGAAAACGCATCAGTGCGAGTTTTGTGGGAAGAAATTCGCTCGCCGCTACTCGCTAGTGCTGCATAGAAAAATACACTTAAACGAAAAAAATCACGTTTGTGATATTTGCCACAAGGCTTTCCGGGCTAGCTCGTATCTGCAGTCTCACAGAATGATTCACACCGGAGAGAAACCGTACTCGTGTACCATTTGTATGAAAAAGTTCCGCTGTGGAGGGGACATGAAGCGTCATTTAAAGACGCATGACCGAAGCAAAAAATCGGTAGGCAGCCAAAAACCGACGGCGCAACTTGAGGAGGATTCGTTTGACAAAGGGAAAGCAAAGCTCAGTTCGGCAGCTAAAACACCAGCAACGGATGTGATAGATCTTACGAAAATCAAAAGTGAGGGTGGAAGCAAAGTGAGTACCATCCAAGCACCCCCAGTCGTCACGGTACTTTCCAAGGATATCAACCAAGCTGCAGGGGGACCGGGCAGCAGAATAAGTAGTAACACTTCCACTGGTCAACTTATTTACCTCACGCAGGCCACTGGAGATCAGTTTCGGAAATCGGAAGAAACGGTACTGATAACAGAAGTAGAGCAGTGGTGAAAAAAACCGTGGAGAAAATGCAATTTGGTACTGTGTTTAATAGACTTTTTTCTATTTTTTATTATGTTAGGTCTTAACTGTATTTAAACATCGCGTAAGGAAAGTATTTTACCTGCTCATTTTTAATAAACTTAAAAAAGTTTATATAACAAACGTGTCTTACTTATCACACATGTTCATTTTTTCCCCTTTTGTGGCCCATATCTGTTGGTCCATATTAGCGACAATCAATATGCAACTAGCGATTTGAAATTGGATCACTGTTGTAGAACCCCTTGGTCCGAAGTACACCTTGAAGCCAGCACCTTGCTGTACATATTTCCGCCTTTGTTTTGATTTGCTGTGTTATTGAGTTGTGTGTGTGAGTTCATTATGAGGGGCGTATTAACATAGACTAATGGCCCACACACAATGATAACGGCAACGGAAAACGGCAAAGCCTGATCTGAGTATGCCTGCTTGTCGGAAAGAAAACAGGCTAGATCCAAGCCGATTCTAATTGGACATATCGAAGTCATTTGCAGCAACTGTCAAAATTGCCGTTTTCCGTTCCGTTTCCGTTATCATTGTGTTTGGGCGGTAACTCTAAGACCAGTAGATCCCGAACACATACGATTTTTTTCTTGGCTCAGTCAGTAGTACTAGCACATCGGTCCCAAGCTTAATAATGCGCCCCTAATAATGAAAATATTACCCCAAAAAATAACACAGCAAATCAAAACAAAGGCACAAATATGTACAGCAAGGTGCTGGCTTCAAGATGTACTTCGGACCAAGGGGTTCTACAACAGTGAACCAATTTTAAATCGCTAGTTGCATATTGATTGTTGATACTACGGTGATCGGCATTCTGGAAATCCTATGACACAGTAGCAGAAGTGGCGTTAAAGTCTCGAACGTGGTTACCTTCCACGGCAACAATCAAAGGAGGGTGGCTATAGAACCCTAGAACCCTAGTGGCTGGCAGCTACTGGAGAGAAAGCATTTTAAGAAATTCTTCGTCGCCGTTAAGCCCGGATGACAGCTTGGCGAGTGAGTTCAAATTGTGTAATCAAGCAGTCTTCACGAGATCCGCAACATGGCAGATTACCGATTGGTCAATCTTGACGATGATGTGATGGAATTTCATCACACCTTCCGTAATGCCGGCAAAGTAAATTGCGCCTTGGCTTGTATGAACCACATAGGTGAGTCAGATTTCCAGGAGTTCTGGACGCTTCACATCTACAGGCCAGTATCGACCTTAAAAGTAAAGAGGTTACGGAATTTTGTTCAATATTACCAAGCGGAATTTTGACAATTGATCTGCATGGAACGAAATGTCACCTTCACTTACGGAATAATCGAGCGGAATATTTTTCCGAAAGTAAAAGTGACAGCTCCCATTAGTTTGTGCGGAATCCTTACAAATTCCTATTTTAATTTTGGTTATTTTCCGGTGGATACTGCTGCAGGACTTTTTTTTTGGTTCTTTACTTTTCCGTTTCAGTAAACGGAATTTAACATGGGCTTGGGATGGAAAAAGATTTTTTTCGAACACGATACCGACCTTACGGCTGCTGTAGCGGCTGGCTCTGGATTCTTATGTTCTTTTTGCGATTGATTTTTATGTTCTTTTTGCGTCGTAAATCGAATCCGTCGAAACATATATACCATAGACTAACTCTAAGACCAGTAGGTCCCGAACAAATATGATTTTTTTTTGGTCAGTAGTACTAGCACATGCGCCCCTAATAATGAACTCACACGAACACACTCTCAAATATTCTGTCAAAATAACACAGCAAATCAAAACAAAGGCGCAAATATGTATAGCAAGATGCTGGCTTCAAGGTGTACTTCGGACCAAGGGGTTCTACAACAGTGAACCAATTTCAAATCGCTAGTTGCATATTGATTGTTGTATATAACGTAATTCATACGAACACACCCTCTAACAATTTGTCAAAACAATCCAGCGAATCAAACCAAAAACAAAGATTCTACTACCGAAAAGCGCAAGAATGTATTGCAAGGTGCACTTCGAACCAAGCGGTTCTACATCAGTGAACCAATTTCAAATCGCTAGTTTCATACTGATTGTTGACGATAGTGTGCGTGCATTAAACGTAATCAAGCTTAATGGGCCAGACCTATTTGACAAGAATCTACCATTCACGGCAGTGTTGCCATACTTTTCTGGAAACTTAACCGTAAAACGTGTGCGAACGACTTAAAATAAATCAAAGAAACTCCTGTGCTGCGCTAATCAATTTGACCATGTAACTTAAAAAGGGATATTTCGATAAATGTATAACGAATGAAATCTCTGCAACATCTTGGTTATGATTTATTGATATGTGCAATAACATATTTCACTGTTTTTTTTTTCTAGCACGACAATGTTTGGTATATATTATAGTTCATTTAGTTCTTATGTGCGTAACATCAACTTAAGTCTCCAGCCTATTCGTTCAATTTAGAGATAACTCGCGATAACTTCGTACGAGAATCTGTAACGCTAGTTTAACTCAAAAATGTTAGTAAAAAGACCATGTGCCGGAATGTTCTTGCTGATCCAACTGAGTGGATCGGACAACTAAAATTCGACCTAACCCAATGGGGTTCTAAGGATCGCCTGTAACAAAAGCATAAACGCATTTTTACGAGTGCACAAACAACTTTTAACGAATAATACTGGAAATGAAACGCCAATATCACTCATCCAGGGTTTACTTGATAGCCAACTGCGAAGTTATCCAGTCCAAATTTTCATAGAACCGTGGATCGCTCATCTTCAATGCGGATCTCTTGTACAGGTAGTAGTAGAGAGGAGAGACTAAAACAGACGAAAAAGTATTACAATTAATAGTCTAAGGATACTCACATTCGACTTACAAAGTCTCTGAATAATGAACAGAGCAGTCAATGCCTTTGGCCATTGGAAGAGATACGGAGACTTGTGGTGATCAATCACTTGCCAGATGTGTAGGCTGATGCAAAGCAAGAAATACGTCATTGCTGCCAAAAGTGGAATGCGAAACTTCTCATATAGCAAATGAGCCATACCAGCCTGAAATGATGCCGAGCATAACGTTGACGAAAAATCTACTCTTGAATAATAAGAACCAACCTACCTGATAAACGTAAGTTGAATACAAGCTGAATATGATGGCCGTAAGCGATAGAATCAAGCACACATCCTGAGCTCTGCAATAGAAATATACACGGTCATTCGAAAAATTTGATCATTGAAAAATCGATAATCCTCCTACAAAAACAGAAATATGATGGACACTTTGTCGCCACGGGCAAGGTACGAGAAGCTGTTGATTCCCAAATCGACGCTCAAGAAAACCAGTTGAAAAAATAATAAGGAAGCAAACCGCTTGAGGGATAGTTTAAACATTTTTAGGCGATGAACTCCTCCGGGATGGCGATTATTCTGACGTTTTCTTAATACTGCACACTGGACCACCCACGCAATAAATAAGATGCACTTTTATGCAAAAGCTGTGTTATATTGGCTCTGGTATACTTGTAGTGCGAATGAAAAAGACTGACAACAACATTCACTTTCGGTAGTAATGCCAGAGCGCGATGGAGAGCAAACAAAATACTCTATTTCATAAAAAAAGAGACAACAGAAGAAAACTTCTGTACCGACTCGTTGGGCAATTTGACTTCGCGAGTTCCGGTACAGTAGTATATTTGTTGCAAGGGTTGACATGTCCAAACGACAGGAAATTATTGTGAAACACGATGAAAACCTGGTGAAAAACGATGGAAAGCGACAACAATACTGTTTATTTGGACTCAGCGAAAAGAGCCTCATTTAGAGCACAACCATATTGCTTCCGGTGCCGTAGATTGTTATTTAAAATTCTGAAATCAAATTTTCCGGCAATTTTTAAATTATTAATTCAGCTTATGTCTTTCAACTTACAGATTGACAGTTCGCTTCCGCGTATGTATTCGAATTTTCAGGCACTACGATGAAATGCATTAATGTGACTCGTTCTTATATCAGATGACACACAAATGGGCTACACATGGCCATATACATAACCAATACACAGTTTTGGAAGCACACCTATTAGAAATTAGAAACATTTTGTGCAGAAAACTTGTCAGTACAGTTTGGCGTGTGAAATTTTTGTAGTTTTTTTAATATGTGCCTTCAAAACTTCGAAGTGGTGAGTGGTGGTGATGAAAATTTGTCATTCTTTCTTAATTTATGGTTTCCATTTATCTTAATGTGCACGGGATAAAATCCACACATATTTATTTGCAAAACTTCATAGAAAAATTCACATAATACTGTGTTCACACATAAACAGGACCCTTATAGAAACACAAAAATGTTTATGTGACAAATAAAAAGTATGTGTGGTCACGCATAGTGGTTATGTGTACACATAGAAAGTATATGTGGTAACAAATATATATCATTTGTTGATTATATTGCAAAAAATCATAGTTGGGACACATAGATATTATCATTGCTTTTTTATCAGTGTGGGTTTTTGTTGTTTATTACTGTACACTTAGAAAATAAAACCGAAGTCAGTTGAATTTCAACCGAGTTTTCATCTGCTGAACGCTCGGTAGTCTGTTTGGTTCAAATTGGAACAACCGAGTTCTCTTAAAAAAATTACTCTCTAGCAATCTGTCAAATTTACCGAATAATTCGGTTAACAAAAATAAATCCAATAGCAATAATCGAGCATCGGTTAACTCAAATATTACCGAACGCTGTCAAATAAACCGACTTTTTTGTTGCAGTTACAGAATTCGGATCTGTATGGCAGAGCTAGAATTTTGGTTGAAATAGCTAAAACCAGTTTTGTCAGTTACAATGTCTATTGATACAAACAATCCTTATATATTACTAAACGTGCATCCTTCTGTTGTAGTCTGTCAGTAATGTTTTCCATTTTCACCTGAGAAAAACACAGTACGGAGAATTTTCGTAAAACAAAACTCTTCGCGCACACGTGAGATAAAATGGCTTACGATTTTTCAGGCCTTACTGAGCCAGCTAAAATGATCGAGTTTTTCGGTTGACATGGCAGTCATAGAATTATCATGGAGAGAAGTGTTTAATGTTTAAGAATATTCAGCGAATGCTCGGTTCAGTTAACCGAGTTTTCTTGGTGTTCATGTACCAAATTCTATAATATCCCTGTTTTACCGTACTGTTCGGTTCATCTTTCATTTGTATCTGACAAATATCTTATAAAGTAACGGAAACTCGGGTTTGACTCAAAACATACACCCGAAAATAGTATATATAAACGATTTATTCGGTTTCTTGTTGATGACCGACGTGGTTCGGTAGACAATTGAACCGAGTTCGGTGTTATTTTCTATATGTGTATACAGTTTAAACATCGGCGGGATAGTCAAGAAGAAGTTGGATATAGTTTTTGATATACGAAGTACCAGCACATCAGTATCAACCCAAGTAACCACGAGGCTGTAATCATAGACTAACTCTAAGACCAGTAGGTCCCATACAAAAACATTTTTTTCTTGGCTCAGTCAGTACTAGCACATCGGTCCCAAGCTCGGTCCCAAGCTTAATAATGCGCCCCTCATAATGAACTCACACGAACACACTCTCAAATATTCTGTCAAAATAACACAGCAAATCAAAACAAAGGCACAAATATGTATAGCAAGGTGCGGCCTTCAAGGTGTACTTCGGACCAAGGGGTTCTACAACAGTGAACCAATTTCAAATCGCTAGATGCATATTGATTGTTGCTGTAATAGCATGTACATATAGGGCACATGCATTGCGTCTAGTGCATCATTGAAGTTGTATTAAAGCTGAAAAGGGCCCCACTAAGATCGAACTAATGTTTTATCTTTTGTAATGCCATATGCATAAGACATTGCTAGAGTAGCATTATTGCATTGGTATTGCATCACTAATTTCTTAAGCTAATCTAACGCTTCATTACTTGACAACTGTTGAATTGATGGAATCCCGCATTAGCGACGCCGATTTTGGGTTGAATAAGTGTAATAGTAAAATGCTTGTGGTTACTTGGGAACCTCGGTCCCATGCTGAATGATTCAGTCCTAACTAGGCTAAGTGACCTTGAACGCACGCACACTACAGCGCCATTTAAAACAAAGTAGTGCAAGTAAGAAGGAAAATTATTTGGGGGAAAACAAACCATCACTCCTCTGCATGTGCTAGAAAGGGAAAGGTGAATAAACGTCAAAAAGCTTAATAACGAAATTCACACGAACACCCCCTCAAAGGTTGTGTCACAATAACCCAGCGAATCAAAACAAAAACATTCCTATAGAAAATAATCATAATGCAATCTTATGAATATCGAAAGTTTATTTCGCTGAGTGTTGGACCATTTGCAACGTTTTTCGAGCAGTAATCTATAAATAATTTAACTCAAGAGGTTCACGAGTTTTTGACTGTCAATTTGACGCTATCAAATGTTGCAATAAATTGCAGTAAATATTAAGCGATTATAGTTGTCGTTTATACAAAGCTAGGTGTCAACCAGAAGAATATCGATTTTGAGTGAACTTTAGACTAGTTAGTTTTGTTTTATTTCATGAAATTAATATATTGTCACACCAAGACTAAATTTACGCTAAACATTTACAGCACTTCAAAACTTTTCAAGAGTTTATTTTAAAATGCTATTGCCTTTTGCTTTGGTTTTTAGACTATCGCTAAAATATTCTGCCAGGAATAGAAAAGCTTTTGAACAAGCCACAGCATACCGAAATTGTAGCAGTTAACGATGCAATGTATGCTGGAAAAGGTTTGAACATTTTTTAGTGAAAAACATATTTTTTTTGTGAGCGAGTCTTATTCGGTGCAAAATTCGCGATAACTGCCGCAAACCTATTTTACCGCAACGACAACGCGGACCATTCGCTATCAAGAAACTACAATATCATTTATTGTTGTTTTCTTCTGAGCTGACAGTTTGAACTGTTCGGTTGGCAACGCCGATTTCTGGACGTGACGTCACTGTGCCGACAATTTCTTTTCTGTCCCACGTTTCGGGCTTCAAGTTTACTGAGTCGAAGAGGCAGTAAAAATTCCCCAAAATGAAGTGAGTTTTCCAATATTTTGAGGCTGGGTGATGTGCTCAAATCAATGGTGTTCAGTGAAACTAAACAGGTTCATTAATTTTGTTCCAGGATCGGCCTTTGCGCGTTCAGCGGTTTCAAAATCTACCCTGCTAGTGGTAAAACATTGGTCAAAGCCGATGGCAAGGTAAGTGTCAACATCTGTATTATTTTGTTCTTTACGAATTTCTTGAAACAATTAAGCTCAAAGCAAGTGAAAGATAGTTTTCATCTTCCATAGAAAGGCGATATAGAATGAAAGTGATATGTGCTTCTTTAAATTGTTACTCAAGTAGTTTGTTGATATTCTAAGTGCCTAACCTTCAAGCTCGAATTTCGTTTCAGACCTTCACCTTCATCAACAAAAAATGCGAGCGATCCTTCTTGATGAAGCGCAACCCGCGCAAGGTGAAATGGACCGTCCTGTACCGCAGGAAGCACAAGAAGGGCATGGTTGAGGAAGCCACCAAAAAGCGTAGCCGCCGTACCCAGAAGTTCCAGCGTGCCATCGTCGGTGCTTCCATCACCGATATCATGGCTAAGCGAAACATGAAGCCAGAGGTTCGCAAGGCTCAGCGGGATCAGGCCATCAAGTGAGTATTGCCTTTGATCAGTCTAACAAATCTATAAAGATGGAAAAAGCTTTTACGCTTAAGGATGACGATTGATTAACAACAAGTGCGATATATCTTCTCCAAAAGCCAACTTGCGCGTTTAAGCGTTCGATAAATAATCGGTGGCGTTTAAAAGATATAAGTTGGGCTAGAGCATTACGCATTTTGTTCACCTGGGATTTCTATATCCTTGCTACTAGAGATAACAGAGATTTCAGTCTTTTGAAATGAAACATTAATTATTGTCAGTAAAAAGTGTGATTATGTTAAATCATCCAGTAAAACTCTTTCGTTTCGTTCGTTTCCAGGGTCGCCAAGGAAGCAAAGAAAGCCAAGCAGGCCGAGAAGAAGGTCACTAAAGCCCCGGCCGCTAAGCAGCAGAAGCAGAAGGCTGCCAAGGTGTCGCAGAAGGCCGCTCCACGTGTGGGAGGAAAGCGATAAGCCTCCTGAGTGCTTCTGAATAAAACTGTGCGCGTGTGAATGCTTGCTTAAAGTCGAAAAAAAATGAATAATTACATAAAAACGTATTTAAATGCTTTGCCTCCAAGTTATTTGAGAAGAAAAATGTCATCCTATTCTGTCCTGGTTTTGTGTAGTTCAGTAAAATCGGCCGATCAACTATGCTGTTAATTGTAGCATCAATTTAGTTGCGGAGCGTACATTGACCAGAGATGTCGCAAATCTTAGCTCTTGAATACGACTTCTAATTTATTATTCAAACGCAAAGAGTTGCTTGAACAAAGGAGGTATTCACTTAGCCAACCGTAAACTTCCACTACTTTTGAGTGTTCCCTGATATTTTTGGGTCAGTGTATACATTTACGATGCGCGGATTTCTATCGTGTGATTGATGTGCGGTAAGTTTCTGGATCAAATTGCATGCATCATTTGGGTGCAACCAACTTGATTGAAAGTTCTAGTGTTCTAGTACATTCTTGATGACTTCTTATATAAGCTTGTAAAAGGCTGTAGAAAGGTTTTATTCATAATGCTGCTGTCAGCCAGTGAGAGTTATATTGTAAAGAATATACACAGTGTATATATATATATATTAAAGTGCGCGTAGTGAATACTCCTAGTCAAATCTTCCGTGGACTAAAATAAGGATAGAGGATAACTGAGAACTAAATACAGTTTTCTCATAACAACGCAGCTATTGTTGACATGCATAAGCATTTTTTTCTGACATAGTTTCAATCGAACTACCGTGGAGTCCATACATTGCGCGGTTCCTAACTTTGCGCACTCAATCATTTTCGGTTCAGTATAAAAATGTTCTCAAGTATGTCGTAAATCTAACAAGGAAGTTGCGATCTTTTCTCTATTAAATTTGGTTGTTGAGTTCAATGGCGACCAAATTTCATTAGACTCAATCTACACCGCCTCCAGCAATGTTCCGTACAGGACAAGTGGTTGGACAGGCTGTACAATGTACTGAGTACATCATCTTTCCAGTTAGCCGTCGTATCTTGTGCCACAGTTCCGATCAATTTGTTTGTGGCTCAAATTCTTCAGCGAATGCATTAATATTTTCTTTGATATTCACCTTCTTTAAACGCAGAAAGAGTGCAGAATATCTTTTCTTGGTCGTTAAGGTGAGGTCGTTAATTCCGCCTGCAATCTGCTTCCTATTGAAAACGATTTTTTTCCTAGTGCGGTATGTGGGTATTGCATCCGATCTCGATTATGAGGTATTGACTTCCGACTGATTCGTCTCGTACCGTACAGGAGCAGTCCAACACTGAGTTGCTAGAAAATAGTGTTAGATCGATGGCGATGGCTTTCTTGATGCGGTTTGTAGGTGGGGTGTCCATCGTTCATGATAATTAGATATGATGCGTTGGTTGATTTCTTGTATAGCACCAAAAATCACGTTAGGATATTTCGTCAGTGTTACTAAAATTTGATTTATAACCTGTTGAAAATCGTTTAGGGATATTGCGGGAGAAAAGTATACCGCTGCAAATACTACTTAGAAGTTTGGGACGTATATTGCAACTCATTGACATTCGTCGCTGGTCGTAGGTATATTATCGTATGTTTGAAACGGTAGTCTTTATTCATGACACCACCATATCCACCATGGCTAGAGTTAAATATTTTGTTGTATCCATTTATGTTATATATTCTGGAGTTTTCGTTCTCTACTTTTAACGATGTCTCGCTAAGAAGTGTCGCTGTATACGACCCAGTTGTCAATAATCTGTGCAATTCTTCTTTGTGTTTAGAGACGCTTTGTATGTTGCGCTGGGCGGATGTAGCTTATCAAATCTTCCGGTCCGCCTCTAAGCATATTACTATGAGGTACCAGATTGCCTGTCGATCTGCCGAATTTGGAAGACGTCTGCATTAAGTTATCTCAAATTATAATATTCCGCCCACTATATCACAAAACATTGCGATTGGTAGAGTGGATTGGAAATAATAAAATCATTGGGTATAGGACCAAGTATCCCTCGGGTGGTGCTAAAACGATAAGCTTGGAAATCAATAGAAGCATAAAGTTGCCAAAAGGCACATATGGCTTCGAAGGACTCTAATTTCACCAAATCCTTCAATAGCAACTTTAAATGTATAAGCACAGATTGCTCTCTTTAGATGGTTCAACTTGCTTGATGCAGTTATTGGTTTCAATAGTCTGTACAAATTGAAAGTTAAGAAAAGTTGAAAAGTTGAGTTGAAATACAACCAAAAAAAAAGAGGAGAAGGTTGTCATTCCTTTGTATTAAATTTCAGAGACAACCAGTAGTTTTTATAAAATTGCGATTGGAAGTGAGAAAGTTGATATACGTACTATCGAGGTATCCCTGTATTTGTTTTTCCCTCCAGTTGAATTCATCTCTGGCAGAAAGCGGATTTAAATACAGTGAAGCTGTACTGTCATGCGTTCGTGTTGTTGGAGCCGGCACACTGTTCAAGAACTTTCGTGCAGCATTTCAAAACAGATTTCCTGGACCCGTTGGATTTAAGCCAAAATGCTAGTTTGGAATCTGAACCGGGCCAGCACCAAATGCGAACAGAATCTATTGCTAAATCTTACTTAACTTTCCCGGAGCCAGATTTACAGTTTGGGAAAGCAACAGTTTGGGCGCCTGTAAAACGAACTCAGACAAATTCTCCAATAAAAATATTCATAAAGCTGTTCATCAGAAGGATTTGGGAAAAAGGCTAGTGGACAAAGAACAAATAGTTTGCTTTGCTCAAAAACTAATTCTATAGTCTAAACTATAGTTTAGACTATAGAAGTAGTTTTTGAGTTCTATAGTTCTAAATTGAGCGGAGGGCATTGTGAGGTAGTCTATCGAAGTAGTAAAGCAGAAGTCGCATGCCAAAAATAAACCCAAATGAACGGGACGTAGTTTCTCTCCCATGTAGGGGGTTTGGGAGTGTGAATAGACAGTTCGTTACAACAATTTAAGCTACCGGTAGTAACTACTTCTATTCAATTTTCACAGCCTGCCGTGCGCTAACGGAACTATCAATACTTTCTTTTCACAACTTTGTTCTAGCTGAAAAAATGCTCCTAGAATCTCATGGTGATGAGAAATTATTTCCTTCTCAAATCTCACTTTACTAAAAACGAAAAAAAAAACATTGTTAATTACAATACTGAATATCGGTGTTGAAATATTTAGTATATATACAGTATGAAGTGTTACACACGCCTGAGTCTAACAAATTAAAAAAACACAAAATCTGACGTGTGTTGTTCTGTGGATCTGTGAGTTCTTTGTAAATTCTGTTTCAAAGAGTAAAACGAGGAACATCGAAGTCAAATTCGTTAGAACAGCGCACAGTGGGCAAGAACTGATGAAAACTAAGGAAAAAATCTGTAACTTTTGTCGCTTTTAAGCTTTTTAATTTCCGCTTGGAAATTGTCTGAGGAATCTAATGGAACTGGTTTCAATCACCGCATGGATATGGTTGTGGAGTTATAGAACTTATTTTACCCCACTTCCCCTTATATTCTTGAATAATTTATAGAAATCTTTGCACGGAGAGGCTCAAGATCAACAAAATAGTGCTAATCCCATGTGAAATTTCCTGGAAAATCGAATAGAAGCTGCTTCAACTACCGCACGCCTCTGTGAACGAAGATATGGCTGGATTTACCTTACTTCCCCTTGTATTCTTGAATAGTTTATAGGTTATCTTTGCTCGGGGTGGCTCAAGATTCCAGACAATTTCCAAGTGGAAATGACCTTGTTTACAAGCCGCGCTTAAAAGCGACAAAAGTTGCAGATTTTTTCCTTAGTTTTCATCAGTTGCCCACTGTGAGCGGTTGAAGGATCGACACATACTTGAAAACGGTGCGTCATGCCCGTAATCTGTTCGAGCACCATGTAAAAAAAGGAACGAAGTCGAGTAAAGTTGACAATAGGGGATATTTATGTTGACAAGCGACTACAGTCAAGGACAATTAATTTTCGATTGAAGAAGGTAAGAAACAAAGAGCGTTTTTGAAAAACATCACGACGTATACTCAGTAACACTAGACCCATAAGTTCACATCGCGCATCATAGCTGAGCAAATTGAATGGATCATTCCATGGAAGGTGTCTTAAGGCGAAGCGCATAAATTTGCGCTGAATGGCCTCGATATGTATGATACTATTCTGATAGTACGGCGCCCAAACGACAAACGAGTATTCTAATATTGACCTCAATAACGAACAATACATATTGTATGTTTTTGAAGGTTTTTGCAATGCGAAATATGAAACCAAGTGTCTTAAAGGCTTTGGAGGTTATAAAACCGACATGTTCCTTAAAGGTCAATTTGGTGTCTAATAACACACCTAGATCCTTAACAACAGATTCCCTTTTGAGACTTGTAGATCCTTATAAAGATTGGACTCGGAAAAAATGCGACACTTTGTTTTGGGCAGTGTTGGAATTCTTACAACTGATGTATCATCGTGCGCTACCTTTTCACTTGCGAACTTCCCGTTGCTAGTTTCACACGCCAACGTTTCTTGAGTGAACTTTCTGGGATGAGAGAATGAAACATCGCGAACTTTTTCTACTCGAATCACCGACGCGAGGATACGAATAAAATCAGATCTTTTTTTTACTCTATATCTTTACACCACTTTCGTTCTTGAAAAGCAAACTGCGCATTTCATGGAAATGAAATCTAGACAGAAAGATATCTCCCTTAAATGATACCGCGCATGATGACTGTGTGGCCGGGGAGGTTGGGTTGAATTTGTCCTCAATGCGTCACGCCATTCCAGCAGAAGTTTCATACCACTCGACTATTGCGGCGGCACAACACTTAAAAAAAACAAACATCACAACTCACGTGAACATTACCTACACATACTCACTAGAAGAGAAGAACAAAGCCGAGGAGATATTTGGTTGAATCGGATCTCGAATACGAGTGAAACGCTGTGAGATGGAGGAACAAAAGATCTTTTGCGATGAGAACTGAAACGTTTCCTCACTCTGCGCTTTCATGAACATTGGTTTGTAGTTCGTTCGCGATTTTTGAGTGCGAAGTTCCTCGGTGATATATCATTGCACTGAGTAAAGAGTGAACGTTTTTTGAAAATGATTTTTCCAACGCTGGTTTTATGTGTAACTTTTTATCGCGTGGGTAAAAATTAATAAAATTTTGGGTAATACTAGTTTAAAGTGTTATGTTTATGTATGCAAAATTTCGCGATCTGTCAAGTAGTTTTCAAGATGCATTCGAAACAAGAAGAGCTACGCCAGCAAATCTTGGGCGCGGTGATCGTTAATCCTGGTCAGTTGTACAGATGGATCGACAGAAGGCTCTGAATCCACCATTCCACCGTGTCCAGCGTTGTGATAATGTTCCAGGAGACGAAGACCATCGAGCGCCGCGCTGGAAGCGGCCGAAAACCTAAAACGGAATACCCACAGAAGGCGCGGAAGATAAGACAGTACTTTAAGAATAACCCGAGCCTTTCCTCCCGAAACGTGGCCAAAAAGGTCAATTTGTCGAAGTGGTTCGTCCAGCAGACCATGAAGCGGGTTGGGCTACGTGTTTTTAAGGTCAAAAAGGCACCAAACTGAACTTACAAGCAAAACACGGTGGCCAAATTGCGTGCGCGGAAGCTGTATTGTGAGTGGCTGGTCATGCCAGGTTGTCTCGTCATGGACGACGAGACATATATCAAGGCGGACACCAAACAAATCCCCGGCCTCGAGCTTTTTGTCGGTACGTCGGTACGTCGGTACGCCGGAAAAGTTCCGGAAGAGAAAGATGGACAAATTCGCAAAGAAGTACCTGTTGTGGCAGGCGATCTGCGAGTGCGGACGGTACAGCAAGCCGTTCGTTACAACCGGCACCATAAACGGGCAGATTTATCGAGAGGAATGCTTGCAGAAGCGCTTGCTGCCCTTCCTCCGCTCTCACCGTTGTGCCATGCTGTTCTGGCCGGATCTCGCTTCGTGCCATTACGCCAAGGCTGTAATGGATTGGTACGAAGCGAAGGGCGTTAATGTGGTCCCGAAGGAGGCGAACCCGCCAAATACACCAGAACTTCGTCCGACCGAAAAGTTTTGGGCGATAATGAAGAAGAAGTTGAAGAAAAGCGGAAAAACATTCAAAACCGATGAAGCTTTGATGAAAAACTGGGAGAAATTGTGTAAGGAAGATGGACAAAGGCTGACCCAAGATCTCATGAGCAGTGTTAAGAGATATGTACGAGCATTCAGCTTGGGGGAGGAAATTCAATAAATAAAATATGCCAAAAAATAGCTAATATATAGGTGAGATTTAAGCCCTGAAAATTTGAGAAGTATCCGATTTAAAATGAATTTTTGGTGATCATTTTTGTGTGTCTCATTTTTTCCGAGTACAGTCTTTAATGTAGCAAGGCAACTGCCTATAGCACTGAACTGTTTTAATTAAACGGTTTGATCAAGGTTTTACTGCGGTAAATGTTTCATCATG
The DNA here is from genome assembly GCA_034211315.2 of Aedes japonicus. Lineage (NCBI taxonomy): Eukaryota > Metazoa > Arthropoda > Insecta > Diptera > Culicidae > Aedes > Aedes japonicus. The sequence continues at coordinate 138,194 of JASCZW010001488.1, forward strand.
TTCCTTTAGGAAGGGCCAAAAACGTATTGTGGGCCCGTAAGCACACACACTTCCGCACAACCAAAAGCTACAGGGGTCTAGAGGGAATCTCCTTCCAGAAACAAGTTCGCATAAACCATACCAAAACCGAGCCCTCGCCTAGTAAAAATGTCCCGTTAGATGAGGAGAAGAGCCCGCCCTTTATTCGCGAAATGTTAACAAAGGAAGTTGGCATTCCCACTCTTCCTATCCAAATTGCTTCAATCAGGTACTCTGATGGTCCCTCCCTTTATCCCAACATATGATGTTACATAAATATATGAAACATTTAGAGAAATTAATGAGTGTGAATCTTCAATAGAGTAGGGTTCGTCGGAGATTTTGTAATTGTAATTGTAATTGTAGTTTATTTAAACGGCAGCCTGTTAGTTACAAAAACTTTTGCTCAGGTCAAGGAAGTTTCAAGGAAGATTTCCACAATTGTAGGAGCAAGTGACGCACGTAGTTAGGATAAGTGTATGTATAGGTTTAATTTTTATACCATGACTTGACTAATATAATATGTAATCATTTTTTAAAGTAATGTTCTCTCTTTAAACCAACATCATTAGTACCTGAACTTGGTATGTTGATGCCTAAGCTAGAACAAGCTATCTTGCTTATCACCCACTGAAAATAGTAGACATAAATAGATAAATAGTTATAAATAATTTTCGTCATTTTCATCTTGTATTCAAGAAGTGTTTTTCCTGAGTAATTAGTTGCACAACCACTGGATGACCACCGGTTTTTATAAATTTGGGCCAAGAGTACCAACATTTGGATTATATTCAGTATATTCATTGGTCGGTACACATTAGCCTGGGTCACGGACATTTGGAAGAAAAAAAATTTCGCTCCCCATTAATTTTTGGGTCTTATAATAACTATGCAAAATTTCAACTCGATCGGTGAAACTATATTTTTGCGCTCGCGGCTTTAATTTTACATAGGATTTTCTATGCCAAAAATTTACTTTTATTTACAGAGAATAATCTGGTGAGGTGATCCGTTGATCTCTAAAAATAAGTCAATCCAAATATTCTCTGAGAAATTTATCAAGCAAACTTTTCTTCGAAGACCGCAGAGCAATCCGACGATTGTGGAAAAAGTTATTATGCTAAACCTGATTGCAATCCAAACGAACGGCTCATTGGACTGTTTTTTTCTAACAATACTGCCACATGCAGCCTGCTGCTGTCTGCGCGAAGCAACCACGTTGTTGTGGGGCGTTCACTCAGAGTGATGGATAGCCGTAATCATGCGCATAGAACAATTTGACAGTTGACACCGTTTGAACAAAATTACACAAAACTTCCATTGCAAGTTCGAATCTGTTGCTTGGAGAAAATGGAACAGTTAACAGTAAAACAATTCTTGCGGTTAAACGTGTCGATTCCTTTTGTTGGCCCAGTTTTGAACTCGTTTAAAGCAAACATAGTTCCAACAAAGAGGGAAGCGCTTCAAGTGATGTTTTATTATAACTACTCGAAGCATTATGCCATCCCAGAGTGCATCGAAGAAGTGGCTATAATGGTTATAAAGTTAAAATGGTTGTAAAGCTAAATGGACTATTAAAGTCTTAGTAGCGGCAAATACAATATTTTTCGAAGTCAGATTTGTATGATGTACCAATTATGTAAATTCTACCAACTTTTTTTTTTTTTGGGGTGGAGCTGGAGCTGCGTTATCAAGACTAGACCCTTTCCCAACGTCACCCTTACTATGACCAATACCTTAGAAGCAATAGCCTATGTTGGCCGCTTGAGCACTAATTGAAGTATTTGGTATTGGACAGTAGTATTTTTCAAAATTTCAGTTTCAATTTTCCCGCGATGATGTTTTGTTATGCAGTCGTAAGATGGAAGCTTCAATTAATACCTAAAATAAAGCCCCCAGTGCTGAAGTCATCTCTGTACCGTATGCAATCGTAAATAGATTTCTAAAAATATGTAAATTGCCCAACAATAATTCTTAGGGACGACATTCAGGCCTTTGATGTAGTCTATGTTGACAACTAGTAGTACTGAAGTCAACCCCAAGAAGTACTGCAACAAGAGTATACACAAAATTTATTATTCATACAGCGAATGATATTTCTAGGCAATTACGATGGTGCGCCTATGTTGGCCACTTACAGAAATGAGGTATCTTCTAATAATACTTCCAAACGATTGAATTAGTATGTAATGAGCTTCAATTTTAAAGTGTGTTATGAGGGTCAGTCAGTCAGGTTGTTTTATGCCAATTTACCTTATTTTTCCGATGATCCAGACTCAGGAGTACCGTTCTAACATACATACCATCTTCCTTTCCATTACATACGGCTCACGGTTTCCATGATACTCTCTGATTTGATTAATTTTACCTGGGCAGCATTCAGCTCTTGAAACCCGGAATGAACATTTGTTGCCTCACGTTCTATTCCACCAGGTACTTATTGTGCCGCTCACGGCCATGATGGTTGTAAAATCGCATGCAGAGAGTGAGTAACATAGAAATTAAAAGAGAATAATTTAGTATTAGTAGCATGCAAGGTTTATGTGGGATTATTGGTGATATTTTCATAAAGGCTTCTCATTTTTCTGACTAAAAAGTTTGAGTCATTCCAAACTAACCATCAAGGAGAGAAAAAAAAGGAAAAATACTGGCTTGAACCCCACATTACAGCCTACTCTACAGCCTGGGATCTAGTTGCTATCCCGAATATAGAATATTTCGAATAATAACCTATCACTTTGTCCGCCTTAGTCCGTTCTTGTCTTCTGCGTAATTCAGTTAAATTCTATAGTTCTGTTGTGGAATCGTTTACGTTTACTTGTCTGTTCATTGCCTTCTTTTTATTTGTCTAATACTAATCTCTAAGTTGTTTAATCTCTTCAAAGTCTGACAGCAAGTGCAACCTAACAATCTTGGTGCTATTAGATTCACTTTTCGGTGGCAAGGTAAAGCTTCTTCACGCCTAGTCCCTATCTATTATTGAAAAATTATCGAGAAAGAAGCCGTTAAAAGATTGTTGATATACCATTGTTATAATGTGTGTAATTTTTATTATAACTCTTTGAAATGAGAAATAACAAAATAAGAATGGTGCCACGTTCGTAGTTTTAATCAAACTTCTACTCAGTGAATCTAACAGTCGGTTCCCTACATATGTCAATAATCTTTAACACAGTGTTTATCAATATATACCTGTCTAGCTAGATTTATAATTAAGCGTGGCTTCGGCTCATCATGTCAGGGAACGCTAAGAAAGGTGCCGCAGCCCAGAAGAAATCCCACATCATTATTAATGAGGAAAGAGCCCCACCAGACCGCACCAGCATTCAAGGCCCCCAGACAGGATGTCCGTTGGTTCACATCTGTAAAATCAGTGCATCAATGCCAGATATGTGACGCGGCATTAAATCAAAATATTCAAGATGTGATACTACCACGTCAGGATATGTCTTTGTCTCCCATCGCGGCCAGATCACATATCCGAGGGGAGGGAATTATGTAAATTCTACCAACTTTGATTTAAAATGTTTAGAGTAAATTGTCTGTTTTTTCGAGCATCTTATTTTGCAGAGCTTCAGGTTCAGCCTATATTTATTTTTAGGAAGTTTTACTCTACTCTCGATGTTTTCCGTTGAAATGTTTAAATTTTTCGATGAATTTTGTGCATAAACATATAATCCCTTTTGAAAAATAACGATTGCGTACAAATGACCCATCGAGCCGTTAAAACTGCTTGATTCACTATACCGGAAGCGCGCGCAAAGTATCATCCAAAAAGAAGATTCTATGCACATGATTACGGCTATCCACCATGGTGAGTGAACGCCCCACAACAAGGTGGTTGCTTTCGCGCAGGCAGCAGGCCATGTTACAGGTAGCAGTGTTGTTAGAAAAAACAGTCCAATGAGCCGTTCGTTTGGATTGCAATCAGTTTTAGCTTAATCCCTTTTTCCACAATCGTCGGATTACTCTGCGGTCTTCGCAGAAAAGTTTCCTTGATAAATTTCTCAGAGAATATTTGGATTGACTTATTTTTAGAGATCAACGGATCACCTCGCCAGATTATTCTCTGTAAAAGTGAGTTTTCCCATATAAAATCCTATGAAAAATTAAAACAGCGAGCGCAAAAATATAGTTTCACCGAACGATTTGAAAATTTGCATAGTTATTATAGGACCCAAAAGGCTTCCAAAAATCATTGGCGAACTGGAATTTGAATTTTGTCCCAGGCTAGTACACATGTTGCGGGGGCGAAACAATTAACACCGGGTTCTCAGCAGCTCACAAAACAACCAAATTGTGGTTAAGTGCAGCTTTAAACTGCAAATGTAATTTATTAAACATTTTATTATTAAATTCGGTCTTTGTTCACTTACACTTTCGGTGTTCTTTATATGAATGCCCTGCTTTGTTGTTTTAGTCTGTCTTTGTGTTTAACTGTAATAAAGTTTAAAGTTTTCAATCGGTTCTAACATTACAACTAGATTTTAAGTGAACAACTTACTGCGTTTGTGGATATTTTTAATTATTCGATCAAATTCACATTAAGCACTAATTTAAGGTCCAACTTCTAAGTTCAACGATCAGAAACTAACCACTCTGTTATCTTCGAAAACAATGGGTTTTTTTCCCACTCATTCCCTGTACTATCCTTTGTCATCTATCGCTTACACCGTTGACAGCCGTCGCCGTAGTCCAATCGGGTAACACTGCGGAACGCTATCCTGCGTCAGTGCGCCCAGCGGCAACAACACATGTTGTTTTAAATTATCTTGACCATCTTGGAAACTCATCATGACCATCACACATTTTGTCTAGATATGTTATTTCTACCTGGGAGATATCAGAAATATAAAAATCAATAAGCCAAGTTGAACATCGATTCCAGTCATTAGCTAACTGCTCTGACCCATTTACTACTAGCGTGATGTTAATAATTTATTTCGCCACCTTGTCTGTCAGCAGTCAGTTCGTCGCAGGGCCATTTCTTTCCGTTTGAAATATTCAACGACAGTTCATATATAGGAAATGTGTCACTCTGTTAACATATATTACCCAATAAACCATGTTTTGTTCACTTTCTATGCTTCAGTATCCTCCTACGGTATTAAAACATATTGTTTTGCTGCCCTTCAATTAAAACATGAAACGCGATTAATAACTAAACTCTTTCTGTGATTCTCGGGTCGAGAAACATTCTCAATAAGATAGAAGGTATGATCGTCTTTTCTTTTTTATGATTAAAAGGAATAAACTTTAACAGCTGGTTTAACATGTAGTCTCATTAAACAATCAAACCGCATGAATTTGTCCTAACGTGACGTTGAATGCTATTGTAGTAACAAAGGAAAATGTTAAACTTACTTACGATGATTCCCATATCCTACACATTTGTTTTAGTATGAAAATAAAGCACACACCCGTCCTCGCCGTCGATGTAAATAAAGATGACTTTTCTGTCTTTGTCCAAACCATGCTGCCTGTTAATTGTTTAGGTGAAAATGCCTACAAATCCGCATCAAGAAAGGTGTGGTTGAAGGGTGTGCGAATGGTTTTTCGAAATGATTGTTGTTATTATTTGTTGCAATTAACTATCGACTCCGTTTAGCACTTGACTCGAGCATTACTGCTGCTGCTGCTGTTGCATGGGTGGCGCTAACCGACTGATAAAGCCAACGGTGCTCTGAAGAACCTTGCGCACGATTAGTGGCGTGCGTGCACCGTTGGCGAAATTCTCCGTAACCAGACGCAACTCGTAAAATACGTTCCTCGTGTAGGGATTGCGGCGGGACGAATAGCGCAGCACCAAGAATTGATAGTAAACCAGTGGAGTCATAATGCCGGCTTTACCTCTGCAACGACACAAACGATGTGAAATTGATTTTATTGATTGATGGACGGCACAGAACGATTTGCCGTGATGTAGCTAAGGAAATACTTACAGAACTACTAAAACAACAGCCAGTGGCATAATGAAGATTTCAGCGAATGCCGCCAATCGAAGGATATTTCTGGTTTGGAATTCCACCAGAGAGATCAACAAGCGTGCGCCCCACCATGAGTTTTGTCCGAGAGTCTGAAATTGAGATGGAAATAATATTTAAGAAAAAAAAACTATGCTTGAGAATGTATAAAATATAAGTTACTGCAGGACTAATATGACAAAAGGCTTCATGTACTCAGCATACAGCAGTGTGTTGGTGGGCCTTTAGTATGGAGCTAACGCAACTGAATTGAAATTGTAGTCACACTGTTGTTCAGTGTGAAACAAAGTTTGAGAATAAATTGAGAACTAAAGATGACGTTATCTTGCTGTAATCTCCTGTTCTAGTAACCGCTAAGACAGCCCGTGTAACCATTATCAGCAACAAATGGTTACTCAGGTTGTCGTACTTAAGGCCTTTTTTAGCGGTACATAGATCAATAGATGAGCAGAAGATGAGGCAAGATGAAAACTAAATTTGATATCTGATTTGAGAGTTGTAAAGCGAAATCAATTTTTTTCCTTCAATTTAATGATGATATCAACAGAAGTTTTCAAACTGAATCTTTGTGGTGTTGAACGTTACTCGGGAAGTTAGTTCATATTGCGTTTATTGAATATAAGAATAGATGAAGCCCAAAGGAAAATACATTGAGATTTACACATCATATTGAAATTAAGGCTATTATTTTATCGTCACGCGAAGTAACAGATTCGTGCAAGCTAATGTGATGGCGGGTCGCACGGGTGCCACCTGAAGCTTGTAGTGCATCGTGCTGATTACTTAACAATCCTGCAACGTAGTGTCTAATCGTCATTCATGCCGTCAGTCAATATGAAGATCGCACGGTGAAAAACTAATATACATTCAGATACTTACATCAAGCAGCGTCAGCGAGTAGCTAGCAGAATGCAGGACTGCGAACAGTGCCACTGGGAAAATGATCAGTAGCACTGGATAGGCGTACAGGAAAATCAGCGAGTATAGCAGATAGTGGCAGGAATCTTCCAGCAGCAGCTTCTGTAGGTAATCCCGAGAGAACTGGAACGCTGGCATGCGCTGATGTAGACGAAGTGCACTTGTGGCGGCATTGGCCATTAATACTTTGTAGTAAGCATTGGTGGAGTTTCTGAAACGGTTAGATGGTCATGGTTTAATAAAAACACACAATTCACAGTGTTGTATTACAATGTATAACTATTTTTAATAATAAATGCTCTTACAATAATCGCGGATTTTGCGATTCTCACGAATTTGCATGCTGTCAGTCACGAAAATTGCGGATTCATTTTATGGTGTTGCGAAAATTGCAAGTTGATGTAAGAAAAACGGTTCACATATCTTGAAAAGTAATTCTCAGAATCCTTCAACGGTCCATCTAGAACTTCGATTGTTTTCTGCAATTGATATTTACAAACAAGCATAAAATCTGTTTAAGACGATATTATCGCCGAAGATGTTTGAAATCGAATATGTTTATTTTCAATCAAACTGTCATATTCCCAGGAAACGATTTTATAAGAATTCTGTCAATAAAGCAACTCTTAAGGTTCTGAGCTGTCCGAAATACAAAAAGATCTTATTTTTCTAACAAAAATGTTACTCACTCGTGTTTTCACCCACACCCGAAAGAATAACATATCAAGCAGCAGCAGTGAAAGCTGATATTTATGTGAGTATTTGTGGCCGATTCAATTAACTCCTTTTTTCCGTCAGCCTATTTCCCCACATGGTGACAATCACCGACGACAGAAAGACGACTCCACCACCTGGATCCTACCTATCGACTCATGAATATGAGTCGGGACCAACGGCTTTACTTCCCTTTCGATGGAAGACGTGACCAGATTTTTTCGCCTCAGAAAAACCACCGACGTCGACTGGAATTGAACCCAGACCCACTGGGGTGGCAAGTAGCAGTCACTACACCATCGACGCCGGCTCAGTTAAAGTCTATCCGAGAGAAAAACTTAAAAATTGTCACAAAAAAAAGTCATTTTTTCGGTAATAGGAATGGTCTCACCAAGTTCTACTATTCGATGTCCTTTAACTGTTTCGAGGAATATATTCACTTTATATATCTATGAAAAATACCTGAACTAAGTTTTTTTTTAATTTGAAGACTGAACAAATACCACACTACTCTCCTTCTGACGGCACCGGTGGTTGTCGTTCACCCCAGCCTGTCCAATTCCAGTCGGCGAGGTTGGAATTTTCTGAGATGCAATATCTCTGATCACTTCTTTCTTAGGAAGGGAAGTACATAAAGCCCTTGGTCCCGGCCCATCGTCTCCCTGTCCTTATCATTTCCTTGAAAATGATATCCATCTCCAGTAAAAATAAACTTAATAGGTCCACTTTCAGTGAACGTAGTATGAAATTATTCTAGATAAATTACAAACAGTGATACATCCGCTTCGGCTGATAAGCACGCATTTCTGAGTTTTTGTTAACATTGTGAATCATTCGTTGCTTTGGTCCTACGAATTTTTGAAGATTGAACTCGTTGAACAGGTTGCACTTTTGGACAAAGGACACTGCTGAGAACAGGTGCCAGTAGATACTAGGTAGCGAATTTAAATTGGCTCATTGCTTAAGAAGATCATTTGTCCCAAGTACACCTTGCACCTAGTACCTAGTCCTAGTCCTATACATTCTTGCGCTTTTCGGTACTAGGATAATTGTTTTTGTTTTGATTTGCTGTGTTATTTTGACAGAATATTTGAGGGGCTGTTCATTGTGAGTTATGTTTTAGGGATAATTCGTTAAGCTCGGGACCTACGACGGCACTTCCTTTGCTAAAAACTATATCTGTTCTTGACTATTCAGCCCATGGAATAACTGAGGGATCAGCAACTAGAAATGAGAAGAAAAATTAGTATTTTCCATTCAATTTCAACAACCTTTGCTTATCTTGACAGACACAATGTGCAGTCTTCTTCAGTAGTCACTGAAGAAGTCTGCACATTGTAGTCGAAATACGCGTATCTGTCAAGATAAGCAAAGGTAGTTGGAATTAAATGGAAAATACTAATTTTTCTCCTCATTTCTAATTATAGGTATTCCACTGAACAGCTCAAACTTTCTAGGATTAAGGGATCAGGTTGGCGAATGGCGACTGGACACTACCGGCGTCATCTTTCATGGATTTTTAGCTGGATCACTAACGGATGTTATTTACACGGACTTTTCCGCTGGTTTCGACAAAAGCAAACAAAATGCTTGTGTTGTAAAGGCCAATCTGGAAAGCCATGGCTTCGGTAGCACTTTGCTTCTCTAGTTCAGTTCTTTTTGGTAGAATTCCCTGGTTTAAATTGGCAATAAGTTGTCCACTTTGTTCATCGTCTTGTCTGCGGAGCTACCTCCAGAGCTTTGTATAAATTTTTATGGATGTTTTGCAAATTTTATAAAAACTTTTTCTCGAACTAGGGTATGTGTCCCTTGACTCAGCCTATTATGCAACCAGCGATCACAGTTTTCATTATAACTCATAAAGTTTTTAAGCTGTAAACGAGATTCAACTGGTTATACATTTGCAAAGATAAATTTGATAAGACTTGTGGTAGCATGTATCACTAAAAGTTACACAACTATATTTATAATGCCATAAACTTTCGAGGGATATGGATTTAATGTCGGTCGATAAGCACCAAATTGGGTCTATTAGTGGATGCAACGTCGTCCCATTCGATGGATTTTTTACTAAATGCAGTTTTTGTACGGTTTTTTTCTAATTTTATGAATTAAGGCATTGTAAGCTGTACTGGATTTACTTAATACAACATTCACAACACAAACTAAAGTAAAACTGCCTCGAAACACTTAAATGATGTTCATAGATGATTTATCAGCCATTCAATAATGAAAACATTATAATTCACTATAAAATGATTTTGTCTCTTCGATTTATGTTTAGATGAGCCACCTGAATATAAACAACCACAAATTCATGCATTTCCAGTGAAAATTTTACCAATAACAACCTTTTTACTACGTTATTGATACAACAGGCCATAGTTGGGAACATACAAAAAAAAAAAAAAAAAAATGTAACCAACATTGGGTCTACGATTTTCTCGCAAAATCATTGTTATTTTAGCTTTGTGAACAGTTAGTTTGTAACGTGTAACTATGTTCTGCACATCCAGACTGCATTACTTGCTTTATCGATTCAATTAAGCCAAATTTAGATCACTTGAAATCCTGTAGATCATCTATTCAGCATAACCAGTGAAATCATGATGCCCTAAAAGTTCAAGAAACATAAAATTACGCTGAAGTGAACAACTATAAAATGATTAATATTGTCTCAATTGCTTCGGATTACATCTATCATGCTAATAGCAACATGATTTTGTTGATTATCGCTAAATAAACGATACATTTGGTACATAGGCCGAATGAAGGAGCTAGGCTAACATTACATCCCCTTACCCTATTTCAAATTCCTCTAGAGTATTGCAAAATGTTCTGATCAGATAACTACTCGGATATACACCGTGTCCAATATATTCTCATTCAAAATAAAACTATTTATTTCAAATCGATAATCCAGATTTTATTGATAACTTTACCCATTATATCACAGTATAATACTGATCAACTACAGCATATGTTTTGGAATAACACCGCCTTTAACCTTCTTGACCAGCTCCAGCCGTTTTTCAAAACCGTCACAGGCCATCGGTATTGTGTCCCAAATTCGTATGATTACGGTTTTGAATTGGTTCATATTAGACGCCCTGTGGTCATTTACCTTCGCCAGCATGTATGACCTTACGAAATAATCCAAGGGATTCAGATCTGGTGAAGTGGTTGGTGAGTCTCCCAGACTATTCATTCTTGTCCAAAAAGTCGGTCAAATTTTCTCGGCACCAGACCTTAACGAGATTTGCAATATGCGATGCCGCTCCGTCCTGCTGAAATACATAGTGATCATCTCCAAACATCTCTTGTACATATGGCTTGACAACTTTCTCCAAAACTTCCGTTTTATAATATACGGCATTCACTTTAACGCCTTTTTCGATGAAAACCAGTGGTAATTTGCCTCGCTGGCAAATTCCTCCCCAAACCATCACTGACGCAGCACTTCGGAACCTTTCTATCACTCTCTGAAACAGTTCTCGAAGAGAGAGACCACAATCTGCCGTTCTGGACATTGTGGGAGTGTTGCAAGAAGAATAACTTTTCGTCGGAAAAGATAAATTCATCCCCACCGTGCCGCGACAAAAGCAGACTTGCTCTTTCGAGTCGTTTCTGCTTGGAAGGTTCCAAAACTCCGTGAACCTTACGTTTCTTGAAAGCTTGGAATCCGAGATCGTTTTGCAGTATATTGTGCATTGACGATTTCGAAACATTCAGATCTGCGATCAAAGACATCAAACATCAAAGATCCAATAAATTACTTCAACAGTCATTATTCGTTGAACACGAAACTCTATTGGACGACCCCTTATCGCTTTGTATACATTGTGTCTTGGCTATCCGTGGATGTATGTGTTACTTTGTAATCGAATGTTATCCGGAAAAATGGATCTCGAACAAAAACGTAGTGCTGTGGTTGCCTTGTTCAGAGCTGGAAAACGGCAGAAGGACATATTTCTTGAGCTGCCCGTATTCCGTGTGTGCAGAAATTTTGTACACTGAAAACCGGAAGTACCAAAAAATTTAATGGTGGGAAATCTAGCTACTGTGGTGGCAGCAGCGATGGCAAAGATCGTCAAGATGCACCTCAAGAGAAATCCTTGACGTAGAGCCGTTAAATTGGCATAGGACTCAAACGTAAACTTCAGACCAAGCCCTACAAACTCCAGAAGGTTCAAGAGCTTCCGTTGATGATGATTGATGATGATTGATGATTGACAGATGATTGACAGATGATGATGAAATACTACCATCTATTGTAGCAAGGTAACTTTCCATAGCAGTGGAATAATCTGAAAAACGATTTGATCAGGTTTCTATTGCTGTTTGTGATCATCGTGCTCCTGAATGAAGGGCCACGTTTGAGTGGAGAATGTGCAATGTGCAGTGGAGAATGTGCAATGTGTCATATCTGTTTGTCTGTGATAACAGTTTGATTTAACTGCCGCTTTGGTTGAATCAATCTAAAATTTTAGTTTGTTTCCCTGGGTCAACGCAAACTTTGTTTTGGTAATAATAAACCTCTCTCAAGGTGGAAAAAAAAAACAAAAATATTAGTTTAGAACAACCAGTGTTTTATTGTGGTAATATCTTTGGTAGAAACAACCAACCTGCCTGTTTGTTTAAATACGACATCTTTGGTTTAAAAATACCAAACGGATTTTAAAAACAACTAGTTTTTTAGTTTAGATGTCAACAAACAAGTTTGTTGTTTCAAACGGTACCGTTTTTTCTCCGTGTACATGATTTCATGTTAAGGTCTTTTTAGACTAAACCAGGACTATTCAGGAAGCAGTATACAACAACATTTCTGTCATTTCAGGATCAACATATCGACGATAATATCACAGAGAACAGACATCCAGGCTCGAACATTTTTTCCCCAATTTTCTGTGTAAACTTTTAAAAGCAAACCGTTGGAAAAACAACGCCACCTAGTCTAGGTTTCACCAAACTAAAATTGCAGGCTATCAAATCTCAAGGTGGGCAAGTGTCGCCATCAACATACGATTCACCAAAACTAACGGAAACGAGCTGTAATTTTGAAATGGCAGTTACAGAAATTTACACACGCTGGGCACTCCAGCTTGGATGTCTGTTCTCTGTGATCATATATAGCAGAAACGGCCCTCTCTTAGCTCAGTCGGTAGAGGCGCAGCTACAAAGCAACACCATGCTGGAGGCAGCTGGGTTCGATTCCCGGTCTGGTATAGGAATTTTTCGTTGAGGAAAATTTCTCGACTACCTAGGCTTCCGTGCTACAATGGGTGGTAGCCTATATCATACATCATACATCAAACATTTTTCATCTGAAAATTAATCAGGAATTCATAAAATATGTAATTGTTTACTTCAATTGGTTTTTTTTTTCAATTGGCGGATATTGCAGTATTTCCCACCCTACTAAATAGACTTGAACAAAGTGTATCAAATCCGAGCCAAATCTACGCCATACTAAAATTCTGAAGTCATGTCCGCAAAAATCTCAAATTCGCGTTGTCGTAGCAACCCTGCAACTGCCACGGTAAGTGAAGTTAAGGATGCTATCAAACAGTTCAAGCACAACAAGGCAACTGGGAAAGATGCTTTTGGGGCGGAACTTTTAAATGGACCCGGATAATTTGACGAGTTGTCTGCATCGACTGATAGGCAGGAAACAGTTATACACCCAAACTAAGTTGGAATGTGACTTCCGAGTGATCACTATTCGCAAAGCAGTCTATATAGTGCTTTGCCTGACCATCTTCCGCCGTCCATCACTGCTAGCAAGCATATTTGTAGGAAGTTATCAAGCCGGATTCGTGGACGACAAGCGAAAAAAGATAACATATAATCAGATAATCGTTTAGTTGCGGCAGGTGCTTCAAACGTATCGCGAATATCAAGTCCCTACGCATACCCTTCTCATTGACCTCAAGGCCGCATGTGATACAATTGACTATACGAGCTATGGCAAAGTATTCAGCTTATCACGTCTGGGTGTAGTAGTGTGCCTTCTGTAAATGTGGTAGTGCGTTTTGGACGAAAACACATCTAACAGCTGTCAAAATGATCTTTTCTATCGAAAACCACAATGAAAACTTTTAGGTTGTTTGTGGGAAAACAAACAATTTTTACACGATGATAGGCACGATAACGTGCGTACGTTAAACGCCACTAAGCCTTATGGACGAAAAGGGTTTTTCCGGAAAACTGGCAATACTAGTCATGGCTAAGATGTATGCTCTATATAGTTTAGTGCTAAATAGTCATTTCGACTGGTTTGTTTTTTTTTGTTTGTAATTTTTAGTCTCGAAAATCGTGAAGTGACAATTAACCTAACCTATAAATGATATGGAAAAAGGACTCCCTCCAGGACATTGTGTATGATGGAACAGTATCTATTGATTAGTTCTACAACTCTGCGCAACTATTAAATTATAATCAATGGTAAATACCATTTGAATTTTTCGAATTATTGGTACTTGATTAGAAATGAATAGGGTAGGGAACGGCTTAAGCACCCCGATACCCTATTCCAAGCACGGGGTAAACGTTAACCTACAACGTTCATTTTTTGCAGTATGGTGCTTCACTAGATGGAGCACCATACTGCAAAAAATGAGCGTTATAGGTTAACGTTAACCCCGTGCTTGGAATAGGGTCTCGGGGTGCATAAGTCGTTCCATACCCTATTTACAGCACTGGTGAAGATATTGGGTGAATTATCGCACTCGTATAAATCACGCAAAAGATTTCGGCAAGCGATGGTCTATCCTGCCTTCTGTTTAATATTGCGCTAGAAGAAGTTATGAAACCTGCTGACTTTTATATACGGGGAACGATTTTTAATAAATCCAGTTAGTGCATCTGTTTTGATGACGACGTGAACTTTTCCAGAAGGCCGTTATGGACGGTTGCTGATCAACAGCAGCAATAAAAAAAATCCGAAAAATTGCTGGAAGGCGTGCTTACTGTGAACTCTACAAGGCCCAGTCGTCTGGTAAACTGGACCCTGCACTATATTTACACTAATTTTACCAAGTACAAGACGCTGATAGGGCCGATTGTTATCTATGGTCATAAGACGGACATAATGCTCGGTACTTGGTACTTGGGAGTTTCGAACGACGAGTACTCAGGCAGTGTATGTGACAGTGTATTCCAAACAAACAAACGAAAGCAGTAAATAAGCATACATGCTTTATTAAAGCTGAATTATGACTTTCGTAGCTGAATACAAATCTGGCTGAAATATACGCTGAACAACCATGTTCTCAATAAAAATATTAACGTTAATCCCACTGTTTCATTTTGTCTGAATAACATGCTTAGTAAAAGCTATTTTGGTATTTATGTGTAACTTAATTTACACAGTTCAACAATGAGATGATTAACAGTTTGTAAATTCGTTTGAACATCGTTTATAAAGCCTAGCTAATAAAACCTGATATTGAATTGAATAATAGCTGCAATGTACATCACTATACAACTAATCCTTTTATAAGCTGAAGAAAAATAATACAAAAGCTTTACACAGGTGTCTTAATTGACTTTTATTCAACAACTGAACAATTAGTTGAAATACAGTTTATTATGCCTCTTATGCAACGACTTTAAACTAGCTTTACCAATTAAACCTTATATTTAGCTGAATAATAGCTGTGGTTTAAACCAATGGTCATCAAAATAAACTACAATTAAAATAAAAGTCATTTAAATGGCGTAGTAAAGCGTCCGAAGTGTTCGAAATTTTGGTTGATAAATATTTCTTCTTCAACTTCAAGTTAAGCTGGATTACTGATACAATGATATAAATAATAGAATGCCTATATTTTCGTTTATAAGTTGTTCATTTTTGGTGCCGGCGAAAAAGTATTGACCTGTTTTCAGGAGTTTAAATTATAGTCAACTGCTTGGAGCAAATAGCTCACAGGCTAATCTTAACATTACCTATCCGAATAGAAAACAGCGCAGTGTTAATAAATAACAGCAGAAAACATTGTCATATCCTTTAATCGTCTCTTGTTCAACATTCCCTTGTCAGTAATGCACGTAGTAAAACCGAACATCCAATATCAAAGCTTGTGTACAGCTTGCTAATTCAGACGTTTAATAATAACATTTAGAAGGTTTAATTGAGCACTGATGTTGCTTATTTAGAGACAACGCTATAAATAGAATATCAATGTAGCTCAATTAAAGCATCACTTCTGCTACTATTCAAAATATAACATTGAGCTTATATAGACGACTCGTTTATACTTCATTCAATTCTAGGATAGCGCAGTGGGAATGTCACGTAGTTGAGGATACGAAGGGTGATGGTTCAAATCTCGCTATTAAATGTTAATAAATAAATGTTACATAATGTTTCTGTTAATGTACATGTATAATAGTATCGAACTAAATATGCTTAGTATAAAATGTCTGTATCTCATGAAAAATCATACAAAAAAAACCAAAGAAAGTTTTATGAGAATTTAAAAAAGTTGAACAAAAGTTCTATAAAATACAACACAGCTTTTTTAATAAGCTTAATGATGTTGAAGAAAAATTTCGACATGACTTTTAATTAACAAGGAGAGAATATATTATCCTTTAAAAAAACTCGCTTAGCTAAACAAAGGTCACCTTGACTCTCGGAATCACCCTCAAGTTGTGTGCAGCACTTAAACAGCAGTTCAATTATCAGCTGAACTCCATTGCTGCAAACTTGCTTCTTAAGCATATGCAATTGCCAGTGTACAAAAGCACTTGGCGACAGCCTAATAATTTCTCCAAATTTGTGTGAATAATGCCTGAACAAAAGCAGTGATTGAAAATAGTTCAGAGATTATTCAACACACTGCTGAATTAAATCGCCAAAATGATGTTTATTTAATGAGTGATTGTTTGTTGGGTTCTTTGGCAGTGTATGTTAAAACGACGTATGGAAGAAAAGAATGGATCACTAGCTGGTTTAACTCTATGAACACAATATCCTGCAAATCGTTGATGCGGGTACCATGTACCAGCATTCGGAGCATTTTGTAAGAATACTTGACAAT
Source organism: Aedes japonicus (assembly GCA_034211315.2). Classification (NCBI taxonomy): domain Eukaryota; kingdom Metazoa; phylum Arthropoda; class Insecta; order Diptera; family Culicidae; genus Aedes; species Aedes japonicus. The sequence goes on from JASCZW010001488.1 coordinate 154,872, forward strand.
AATCCCGAAAATTAGTTCTTTTTCTGATTTCGATTGGGACGGTTGATAGTTTTGTCCGTTCGCGCGATTGCCTTCTTCTATATGGCATTGCAATCAATTTGTATTGTATCCTGGAGAGTGCGAGCTTTTTAGACGAGTATTAGTACACAACGTTGAAGAAGTCTGCACATTGTAGACCAAATACTCGTATCTGTCAGGATAAGCAAAAAAGGTAGTTGGAATTAAATGGAAATTACTTATCTTTCTTCTCTTGTTCTCGTAACAATTTGTATTGTTTTTGTTTCATCAGCATTGCCGATCATTTGTTATAGCAGCAATGTGCGAATTGAAAAACATTGTGCGGTTTCAGAGATGACATTTCGCACTAATGTTACGCCGGCGAGTGAGATTTGTACCTTCACAGAGGATACAACCATAGCTCAGCGTAGATAAAGCAAAGTGCTCTTTTATTCGGTGATAAATAGACAGAGTAAAAGTGTGCGCCTGTGATGGGATTGCTTGGAGTGAGTGAATCACTCTCTCTTATAAACGACCGCTCTCACGTGCTCTCATCTGTCTTCGCCCACGTGCTCTTACACTCGTACACTTGTGCGAGGACGCGCGAGTGCTCTTTCTGTGATTCTCTGGTGCGATTGAGAGTGAAAACGTCGTCGGAGTTGTAGTAAATTCCCGAAAAAAGGAAGCAGGAAGAAACATTCTTCTTTCTTCCTTTGTTTTGTAGCGTGAAAGCGGATTTGCAATCACTGCTGTATATTAGCAGAAGAGCCCACTGGGGCGCACGCGTCAGGGAATTTAACTACATTCGCTTCTGTGAATTTGAGAGCTCTTCTTCTCACTTTAGAGCGATCGAGTGTAGTGTGAATAAAAACAATTTTTCTACACTCTCACGCGCTACTCGCATGCAAACACGGTGGTGAATATAAACAAGAGGGGAGAGCTCTCGTTGAGGTAGGAAGAGTGTGTGGAAAAATTAAAATCTCTCTCTACCACACTGAGGATATGGACATCACTGGCGGTTTAAATTTGGCAATGGAGCGCCTTAGGCGAAGTGGTTAATTTCGTCAAAGGCTAGGATGAGGAACTTGAAGTATAAGCTGCATATAGGATAACAGAGGAAAAGGTTTTCCTCGTCGCGTTGACCGTCCCCTCGGACGGACTGATATTCCATTGTAGGAATAGAAAAAAGGTCCACATATCGCATGCCCATGATCATATCTGCTAAGTGCGAATATGCTTATATTAGACCTAAGCGCCGATCTATGTTGAATCGGCGGCGGCGTGTATGATAATTTTGAACGGTGGCGGCGGCGCAGCCGGCGTCACGCCGCGGTCGTCCTTGGTGGCGGCGGCGGCGGCGTGGATCGGCGCGGGTATAAATTATCCCTTCAACATCTCCTTATGCTTATCCCTTTTAAATCTTCGGCTTTCTCGTGCACTGTAAAGACTATAGGATCACTCCAACTCTTATATTTTGATAGAAGGCCCGGATATCCATAGTGTTATATTACTCAGGTCGATGAATTGACGTGTGCATGTGTGTATCTGTATATGTGTGAACAAAGATATGACACTTAACATTATAGAAATTGTTCTTGCCTAGTCGACGGGGAATTCGGCTTATGGCTTTATTACTTAACTTAACCAGTTTCAAAAGCGTAAATATAAGTAATAACCAAATAGAATAAAGTTGTCATTACACTGGCAGTTGCTTGAACGAAACGACAAAGCTGATCAAGCTCACCCTCTGTATGGCACATCGCATCGAGATGTCCTAATTTGTTATAAAATCAGATTTCTAAAGGGTTAATGAACATTACTAAAGGGATACATACACGGTGAAAAATTTCATCGGCGCGCCTCAAATTGCCCGGCGGCGTGGGCAAAAAAAATGCAGCGGCGCGCCGGTCGTCGGCGGCGGCGGCGGCGGCGTGGCGCGGCGACGCACAGATCTAGCTTATATGCGAATACTACCATTATAACCAACTTTCACTTTGAAAAAAAAAACACTAAAAACGATACTTTTTTACGAACGTATTAGTACATAGAACGATTATAATTGGAAAACTAGGAAAATTTAAATTAACACTTACTTACACTTCACTCTACTTTAAATACTAGACCTACTGCGATTTTTCCTTCAAATCGAGCACTCGACATTGTACAAGTCTGTAAGTCGCAGACGAAATATGCCTATCTGTCAAAGGATACACACTTACAAATTAACACCGAACTCGGTTCAATTTTCTACCGAACCACATCGGTTGCCAACAAGAAACCGAATAAATCGTTTAAATATACTGTTTTCGGGTGTATTTTTTGAGTCTAACTAGAGTTTCGGTTACTATATCGACACAAAATTTTCATTAGGGCCTAACTGACAAACGTAAACAATGGCTTCTTCCGTAAATTTCTCGTGGCACAAAAGCTACCCATGTAAGCCTCCAATTCTATTGGATAGGTGAACACTTCCTCTTCGAAATGATCTTGGTGGATTGATCAGGCGAGTTTTCAATAACGAGAAATTTAAGGAAGAAGCCATTGTTTACGTTTGTCAGTTAGGCCCTAATGAAAAATTTGTGTCGATATAACATATTTGACAGATACAAATGAAAGATGAACCGAACAGTACGGTAAAGCAGGGATATTAAAGAGTTCGGTACCCGAAGCCGGAGAAAACTCGGTAAACTGAACCGAGCATTCGCTGAATATGCTTAAACGTCAAACACTTCTCTTCGCGACATTTCCGCGACGGCTATGTCTACCGAAAAACTCGGTTATTTTAGCTGACTCTGTAAGGCCTGCAAAATCGTGGCTGTTTTGTCAGGTGAAAATGGAAAACATCAGGAACAAAAGGAGGATGCGCAAAATTCTCACGTACCTACGTATTTATGAAAATAATCAGAAAAAAATAAATCCTCCTTAGAAAATCCCCCATGTCTTCTAAATAAAGTTCAGATACCTCGAGGTACGTTCAATCTTTACCCATACAAATTGTTTATGGACCTTCTTAGAATAGTTTGAGAAGATAAAATCCTCAGCAGGGGACAAAATTCTCACGTATCTACGTATTTATGAAAATAATCAGACAAAAATAAATCCTCCTTAGAAAAGTCTTCTAAATGAAGTTCATTTACTTTGAGGCACGTTCAATCTTTACCCATACAAATTGTTAATGGACCTACTAAGAATAGTTTGAGAAGATAAAATCCTCAACAGGGTACAAAATTTTCACGTACCTACGTATTTATTAAAATAATCAGAAATAAAAAATTATCATAGAAAATGAATCATGTCTTCCCAATAACCTACGTTCAACCTTTACCTGTACAGATTGTCTTTTTATGATAAAAAAAACATGCTCTTAAATCATCTTTATCATGCTTGCTTGTTATCTATATTCAGGGGTATACACAATGCTTAGCGTGAAGTAACCATTCAAGGGTGTTTCCTTAAACGTACATATTATTTTAAATACATTTTTGGCTATAAAGCAGCGTAGAATGTTCTTAAGTAGTATGTTTTGTAGGTCATTTTGGGCTAGAATTTTCTGAGAAATCTGAATCCGAGGTCAGATTTCACATATAATATGTTTATAAAAGTTTTATATGAGTAAGTATGAAAATTTTTGAGGTACGTTTAAATCAAGCATCAGATTCGGAAGGTACGCTGTTGGTACACCATAAAAAACATGATATTTTTAAATTTTGTGAAAAGTGCACTGCTGGATTGACGTGTATAAAGTGCTCAGATTTTCTCAGATACTCAGATTTACTGTGACACATTTCTTTAAAATACCTTAATCCGAAAGCCATTGCGTGTTGTTCAGTGTAAGACTACGTGAACTCGTCATCATAACGTAAAACTTATACGGAATCCTGAATCTAAGATAGCAATATTAAACAACAAATAAGTTAACCGTGTAAATGCATCAACCATGACCGTGATCGCATAGACAATAAGTTCAATTGCGTTATTAGTTTGCTTTAGGTATGATACGAGAAGACAGGTACTTAATCATACAGGTTCCTCCTGATTACGATGTATACTATCAAGATATAAACTTCTACAAATCACATTCAACTGACTGTGTGCTACTTACACTAGACAAGCCACAGCGTGTCAATGTATGCATCATCAAATGAATGCTAGCATGTAAATACAATTTCGTTTTCTTTCAGATGCACCCGGTCAAGATAGGTAATTTCACCGTCTTTACTCGCTGGAGATATTGCTGTTCGCTCGTATGTACGTGTATGTACCACTACATATTCGAAACTTCATATATTGCTATTACGTAAACCAATTACTTTTATTTTAGCGCCGCGATTATGACTCTCGTGCCGCCGCCACCACAGATACCTTCTATCTCTAGAGGTAAGAAAACGATTCAAAACACACAACCAGAGAACTGGCGGCAAGGTGGATTACTGTTTGCCTTTTGCGGTGAGGCTTTTTGCTTCACCTGAGTGAGCTGAATTTTTATATCTGACCGAACACATGCGATGTGTTTTCATTTTTTTACCATACATATATGTATCATGTAACGTCATTTGTACGAACATATAGAGGTAAATATGCCGTTTGTATGACAAAGTGACGTCACAATAATGATAACAGTATCCAACGATAGTGACTCATGCAACCTAATTATTCTCTACATGTATGTACTAAAACTAAGATGTTGCTTTTGTATTACTTACCCAAAGATCGGAATGACGTAGCCGATTGTGAAGAGGATGGTAAGCACGCGGGATGCCCACAGTGCCGTGTCGATTTTGTTGAGTACGACGTGCTCTTTTAGTGCGTGCACTCCACGCGGCTGTGGGTCTTGTGACTGCTGATCACTCATTTTGAATCACTTTAACTTAAGGCTTCGTATTAAAATTTGCGGATAGCGCTCTATCACCAAACAGCTGTAAATTGAAATATAGCCAAAGACAAAAAAAATCAGGTTTCTGTTATCACTCCGTTGGCACCTGACCTGATAATACTTGAAAAACGATGGCCGACAATCGATTCTAGTACAAAGGAAACCCCACACCAATAAATGGTCCTAGCTCGTTGCGATTCTAACGGTTACTGAGGATCCATCACCTGGGTCGAATGCCAGAAAAACAATTTAAATCACTAACTCTAATGGACACTGAAAATAAGCGTGCTTTTAATTACTTTATAGCGACATTAAGCGATGTATGTTTTTCCTTTTAGGTCTGTTACGTCCCTACTGCAAATTTACGCAGTTCCCAACTTAGTATTATTTGAATTGACAATATTGTCCGGCAAGTATTCAGAAAAATCTTAGAAGGAATTAAAAACCGAACCCACAGCTACTTCTCGAATGGTTTTGTTTCAAAGCTGCGGTTTAACCAATCAAACTAACATTTATGAATTTGCACTAAAATGATGCATTATTAAGTTCAACATGTTAGATTAGTAAACTAGGAAAATTGAAAATTAACACTTCACTTGATAACACTTGATCACCTGTAGCATTTTCACTTTGTCAAGTTGGTTAATCCTTTGATTTAAATTCCTACCTCGAGGTGAAGCCCAGAAGTTTGTAACGCATCACCTCTGGCTGTTTTCAGTTTCGCCCGATAACAACGAGCTCACTCGGCATTTGTACATGGTTGTTTCGGAGGACTTCCAATGTTCGATGTTAACGCGCTTCCGAAATTTGCGCATATGATTGGTATCAAAACGAATATGCAAAGCGAATCGTTAACACAACAAAACAACAATTCATAACAGTACTAATTGGACTGTACTGAGAATGTTAATTCGGAATATACATGTTCGAAAACCAAAATGTAGGCCGTGATAGGGAATTTCTTGATACATGCCGGAAGGCAACATTTTTTTTAAACTTTTCCAACACCTTGCACAAAATATGTTCACCTTTATGGACGTTATTTGTAAATTAATAATCTCAAGAATCACATTCTCGTGCAGAAAAGCAATACTGTCAGTAGAATAGAATCAAAACCAATCAAAACTGGTAAAACTGGGGTTCGTTGATAAATTGTTGGACAATACGTACCATTGGTGCTTTGCGTACCTTGTGGTCCTTAACCTCTTGTCTTATAACTCCTACCCAAGTAACACCAAAAACATCTCTTTGGTCAGTTATCTTGAAATTATGTTATACAGGAGTTATAAAAATGAAATGAAAAACATCTTTTGTCATGAAAAAGCTGAGAGGATGTTATCGGAAAACATCGGCCTATCATATCACTCATGTATTTTTTTAGAACATATGACTTTATATTCGACTCATATATGGCCAAAACAGCGCATTTAACCATTTTTTTTATAACATCTTTTAGGTCGCGTAAGAAGTTTTAAAGATACACTGCATTTATGCATGCATGCTTTTGACAAGACGATGTCTTATCTTGGTAGTTTATAGCATCACAAAAACCAATAGGTTATAATCAAGTTATTGAAAAGTAAAGCTAAATGCAGAATTTCATGAACACAACAACTCAATCCAACAAGACACAGACCGAATTTGGCAGTTATGTTTGTTATGAATATGATGAATATGTTTATGAATTCCCATTACTTTTTATAAATTTTTCATAACGATTAAAAACCAGACCTAGCCCATTTGCAAGATATCTTGTTAATAAATAGATACAGAATTGGTCTAACTACAAGAAAAAATAAACATATTTTCGGAACTATAGCATACAATAGATCAGTGCACGGTCCCTAACCTCAATTCCGTTTTGACATTTTTGGGTGGTTTGTTTTGGTTACTATCTTCTTCGTTTTGATTCCCAGAGTGAACAAAATTTATTACTGGTGCAGGATCGTTATTCTAACGAAACAATTTTTTAAGTTTGAAAATCATACTCATATTAATAACTATGGAATCCATTGGAAAGTTGTCGAGAGATGTCGTACTTGCGAATAAGTAACCAAAACAAACCACCCAAAAGTGTCAAATTTTTGTCGGACTGAACCGACTGACGTCTGCGTGCACTGATCTATAACAATCCCCATAAGCAGTTGAATAATTGTGACGGACGACAAGAAACGTCATTTTCTCTCAAATTAATGGAGCCAAAGGACATTTTACTAAGAAGATGCCATAATATGGTTATTATGATGTAATAATAGCTAACTCAAATAATTTGCAATGCACCATCACGAGTATGTTATTAGACTGCTCTAAAGATGTATTTTGGACTCAATTTCAACTTCACGTCATAGCTATGGACAAAATTACACTGCCGGTTGAAATTTTCATTACAATCTATATAAATAAAAATCAGTTGGGGTTTCCTTTGTCACGATTTAACTCGCGAGCGAAAGGACCGTTTGGCAAGATTTTTGCTTTGTTGGATTCGTCTTGGACACCGGAAGGTTCTTATGATGGTTTGAAACCCCTCCCTTCTCTGGAAAGGGGGGCTCCCATACAAGTGAAGCACAAATTTCTGCATGACTCGAGAACTGATCAAGCAAAGGAACCCAAATTTAGCATGCGGAAATTTTTGGAGGGAAGCAATGTTTCTATGGTAGTCAAAGACCCCTCCCCTCTCTAGAAAGGGAGGCTCTCGTACAAATTAAACAGAAGTTTCTGCAGATCTCAAGAACTAATCAAACAAAGCGAACTAAATTTGGCATGTGGGGTTTTTGAAGGCAAGAAATGTTTCTATTGTGGTTTGAAACTCCTCCGCTCACTGAAAGAGGGGTCTCTTATACAAATAAAACACGAATTTCAGCATAACTTGAGAACAAATCAAGTAAATGGAACCAAATTTGGCATGTGGAGGTTTTTGGAGGGTTTTCTATATACATAAAAATGAATTTCTGTCTGTCTGTCTGCCTGTCAGACCCTTAAAGACTCTTAAATTTCTGAACCGACCAACGTGAAAATTTGATATGAAGGGGTTTTTGGGGCTGGAGAAGGTTCTTATGATTGTTTGAGATCCCTACTCTCTCAGGAAGGGGGGCTCTGATACATATGAGACACAAATTTCTTAATAACTCGAGAACTAATCAAGCAAATCGAATCAAATTTGGCATGTGGGGGGTTTTGAAGGCAAGAATGTTTCTATGGTGGTTCAAGACTCCTCCCCTTTTTGAAAGGGCGGGGGGTTCGAACAAATGAAACTCAAATTTTTATTATAATCGAAGAGCCCCGTGTGATGGTTCGAGAACTAATCAAGCAAATGGAACCAAATTTGGCATGCGGGGGGTTTTGAAGGCAATCCAGGGGGTGAGTAACTCTGCCACGTTGTGTTTGTGTTGATCGTGTACGAATGTTTTTTTGGGGTGGCAGAAGGTGTTTTTGTGTTTTCACAAACTACAATCGAAAATTTGTGCTCATTGGCAACCAATACATGCTCACAGTGCTCACATATGCATCGTCTGAATTACATTTGTGTGAGCGAGAGGGAAACAAAAACAAACAATCGATTCGTGTAAGTGGTGCCAGATATGAATTTATCTTTCATGTGGTGGCGAGTGTGTTTGAAGTGTGGCGGATTGTGTTTTTTAGGGTGGTAACACAAGGTGGTCGAGTGACTTACCCCCTGAGGCAATCATGGTATGGTGGTTTGAGAAACCACCCCCTCTGAAAGGGAGGGCTCCCATACAAATGAAACACAAATTTCTACCAAAAATGATAATTATTCAGGATACTTAAACACAAAACGTGTATTCCTCGGGTAAGAAGCATGTTTTGATAGAAGTTTGAACCCCTGCTTATTCAAGAACAAAAAAAAAACTCATTCCGAAAACAACCCATAAAAGTGCCAGTTACATTAAATTTTCCTTCATTTAGTTGCAAGCGTAGCAGCGCACGCACCGGGTTCAGCTAGTTATCACTAAAAATTTAAAAAGATGCATTTTTTTGTAGATGATTTAGATGATACATGATGAGTAAGAAAGAAAATTGATCGATAATCTAAACATTTTTTTCGTTTTAAAAATAATTTTAATCGACAGTGTAGACCATGTGTCTAATCCACCATGACGATCTTTGATGATTCCAACAGAGATGCTGCAAACTTGCAAAATAGAAGAGAATTTTCTGTTGTTTTTTAATCTTTAGGACGGCGCATAAATTCTGCAGAAGTAAAACCAAAAGTTGCACCATAAAAGTGACCTCGCATACGATATTTTGTTAAGCGTTCTGAGCATTAACAATCTTTAGATTTCTGATATTTATTAAACAATTGATTTGGTCAAAAACGATTGTCATTTTTCACTATGAGCTGTGAATATTCTCCTCATAAACAAACATATTTTTCTCAATCATAACAATCTTTGTAGACTTCTGTTCGTTTGACATTTCTCAAACAAGCATGTCATAATCAAGTATTTCTGCAATTGTTTTTACTTTGAAATTACTTGATATTAACCTATTTGTTATTATGATGCTAGAAACTAACAAGATTAAACATCATCATGTCCTAAGCATGTTATTCAATACATCTTAAAAACATTATTTGTCCTAAATCTGTATCTAAAAACTTCTTGTGTGACCTTAAAGATGTTTCAAATAGATCGATTTATTGCGTTGTTTTGGTCATATAAGATGCCGAAACTAAATTATGTGTACTTGAAAAATACATGAGATCATGTCTTAAAGATGGATTTTTGATCATTACATAACAAGGTGTGTTACTTGGGTATCCCTACCTTCGCGAAGTGCTGACTGGGGGGGAAGTTACACTCTTCTAAGGGTGCAGTCTATGGGAATGTCTTTTTACCATGTAAGGGGCGGTTCAAACAGAGTCTGTCTCCATGTTAGGAGCGGCTTATCATGCTCTTCAGGGGTGACAGAGGGTTGACGAAAGCCAAACAAGCCGTCCTTAAAAAATATAAATAGTAAATATAGACTGACTAAAAGTACTAGGCTGCCTGAAAAGTCCCTTTAACTTCCTACAGATGGCGTTAGTAATCGCCAATGTGAACCATATGTTTTGATAAAATACTATTTCCTACGCAATAACCGAAACCAAAGCCAAGCTGGACTCTCTCCGTCGATTTGAACGATTCAAAAGTGGTTTGCTGATTTTCGTTGTGGCCGTACGAGCACCGTTGACGCACCGCGTTCTGGACACCCAATTGAGGCCACTTCAACTGAGAACGTCGATCAAATCCATGATATAATATTGGAGGATCCAAAAGTGAAATTGAGGCTCCAGGCATTTCAATGGAACGAGTTGGCAACATCATGCATTCCGTTTTGGTTACGAAGAAGCTCTGCGCGCGATTGCTTACAATGGACCAAAAACGCATTCGTGTTACAACCTCTCTCAGGAGAATTTCAGCAAGTTTACACGTAATCCGAAGGAGTTTGTGCGCCGGTTCATAACCATGCATGAAACTTGGATCCATTACTACACACCGAAGTCATTGCAGCAGGCAAAACAGTGGGCTTCACCGGGCAAAAGTGCTCCGAAGCTCCCGAAAACGCAACAATTGGCGGGAAAGGTTATGGCCTCCGTGTTTTGGGATCGTTTAAAGGATGAAGTCCAGAAAAAACGGCCGCATTTTCTTTTACATCGCGACTGGAAGTGGGGATATGCCTGGAAGATTCAAGTTCGTGTTTGCCGACAAGTTCGCGAAGAAGGCCATGATATGGCAAGCGATTTGCAGTTGTGGCCTGAAAACGGAACCATCCGTCACATCCTCGACGACGACATCCCAAGTTTCTACCGAAGTATGCCTGAAAAAGTGTGTATTTCCGTTCATCCGCAAGCAGAGGAGCAAAGTCATCATTCTGCCTGATTTGGCCAGGTGCCACTACTCCAAGGTGGCCAACAAGATAGATTTTGTCCCAAAGCAAATGAATCCTCAGAATTGCCCGGAATTTCGACCAACCAAAAATACAGGGCAATTTCAAAGTAGTGACCTCGGCGAAGCGGCGGGGTTTCCGCTGATTCTGTGTCCGTTTCTACTGTGCGCTCCATCAAGAGGAAGGTTCGAGATTCCGTTCGAACTGGGGAAATGTAACCATCTAATGCTGTAACTTTGAAGCTTTATCAAAAGTGCTGGCAACCATTAATGGACTGTTTAAACTTATTGAATCGCGAATTAAAGGTTCTTATATGTACCAATTCACTTTTAGTCATCCTTTTAATACAGAAGCGATTATGTGGTGAAGACCTACCCTAATAAACATGTACCATGCAGGAACGATATTATAGATGGTGAGACCATACCACTTACAGTTGGGATGATACCCCGAATTGGTGGTTAGGCACTTATTATGGTTGTTGTTTATGCGGGTAGGCATCGAAGTTAAGACTATGATTGGAACTAGCATGTCGCTCTGCATTCCAGGTTGCATTAGAATAGTCTACGACGAGCTTCAACCACGCAACTTGGAAATCGTAGCACTGCAGAACTTTGCTGGACAAGATAGAAGGTATGAAAATTACATCCAGCGGTTAATTCTTTCCACAGCTGTGACACCGAAATGTCTCGATACTACTATTGGACAGCTCCGAAACATTTTTTTTATTGCATATGATAGTGCTAGATCATGGACAATATAATCATAAGCATAGATCAACCTCTAATTACTGGAAGAAACATGAAATAAATAGTGATTTCGTATTATCTAAATATGTAATAAATTTAACTCAATGTTCTACATCACATTCTGACAACAAGCCTAGCTGTAAGAATGAGCTGATGAAGACATGCTCTTCCGGTACACGGGATTAAATGCAAAATACACAAATGCAAAATTTGAGCGAACTTCTTCAGCTGGTAAGAAACTGATGGTTTTCGAGATGACGTACTTTAAATCTTCAAAATGACAGTAATAAATTGGTAATCAATCATGATTTATGCATCGATAGAAAGAGGTTATGATCGTATCATTAAAAGTGAAATAAATTGGAAAATGTAGGAGTTTTAGACCTTTTTCCTAACTCTGATTAAAATAGTGACCCTTGATTAAGCCGTTCCCAACCCTACTTCAGTTTATAGAGGAAAAGAAGAGAATTGGATGACATATAATTTTTTTGACAGTAAAAGGGATACCGGCAATCGACTCCTTGATTTTTTTTTACGTAAAATAACGTTGTGTTTTGGTGTTGGTTGTGTTTTTTAATACGATCCATATCAAGTAAAAACAGGTCTGGCATACTAAAGTTGTGTCCGTTTCACCTATGCAGCAGTGCATGTGATGTCAAACTCGCCGTTCCATTTTAAACCAAACGACATGATTAGTATCACACTGCCAGGCCAGTTTTCTATGCCATTGGGATATGAAGCGCCAGGCTGCAAGGTTTGTATTCCAATATTTCGAGAAAAAGGTGCACATGATGATGTACACTATGAGATTTTTCATATCGTCGATAGTTTAAAGATTCGGGATTTTGTGCACCGAACCATCCGAAGATACCATGATAACTGCTCGTTGGATGACCAGAAGAGATCCGGTCGTACTCGTACGGTGCGGACTGCACGAGTTGTTGAAGTGGTCAGGGAACGAATTAGACCGCGGAATATTTCGAGATCGTCAATGCATAATATACAGCAAAATGACCTCGGATTCCAAGCTTTCAAGAAACGTAAGGTTCTCAGGGTTTCGGAATCTTCCAAGCAGAAACGACTTGAAAGAGCAAGTCTGCTTTGTCGCGGCACAGTGGGGAAGAATTTATCTTTTCCGACGAAAAGTTATTCGTCTTGCAACAATCCCACAATGTCCAGAACGACAGATTGTGGGCTCTCTCTCTTCGAGAATTGTTCCAGAGAGTGATGGGAATATTCTACGGTGCCAAAGTGCTGCGTCAGTGATGGTTTGGGAGGAATTTGCAATCGAGGCAAATTACCACTGGTTTTCATCGAAAAAGGCGTTAAAGTGAATGGATATATATTATAAAACGGAAGTTTTGGAGAAAGTTGTCATCACTATGTGTTTCAGCAGCACGGAGCGCCATCGCATACTGCAAATCTCGTTCAGGGCTGCTGCCGAGAAAATTTTACCGACTTTTTGGACAAGAATGAATGGGCTCTCAGTTCACCAGATCTGAATCCCTTGGATTATTTCGTATAGTCATACTTGCTGGCGAAGGTAAATGATCACAGGGGTCTAATATGACCCAATTCAAACCCGTAATCATACGAATTAGGGACGAAATGCCGATGGGAGTCTCGTCACAGGCGGCACTGTGACGGTTTCAAAAAAACGTCTGGAGCTGGTCAAGAAGGTTAAAGGCGGTATTATTCCAAAACATATGCTGTAGTTGATCAGTATTATATTGCAATATAATGGGTAAAGTAATCAATAAAATCTTGATTATCGATTCGAAATAGAGTTTTATTTTGTATGAGAATATAGTGGACACGGCGTGGTTGCCGTTTATACGGAGCTAAGCGTCAACCAGGCGAAATCGATTTAGAGTGAAGTTTAAACTAGTAAGTTTAGATGTTTGTCTGAGTGTACCAACTGAAGAAAATAAACCACCTGAAATATTAGATTCAGTTTGGTCTTATATATTGAAATATTTCTAATGTATAGCGGAAAAAGGGCGAAATCTTAGATTCCCTGACATGTTTCCGGAAAGTTGTTGGCGCTGTTGGATTGCCCGAAAATTTTTTCATTAGATTTACTATTTTCCAAAAGCAGAAACGGGTTTGGGTTGTGAATATGGGGGGGGGGGGGGGGGTTGTGAATATTGGGTGCGTGAATATGCATGAAAATATCAAGCACGGGATGTGGTTGCTTTATTCACACTTATGACTTTTGTTATGATCCTAGTCGTTAATTATTATTACATGTTACATTACTACCAAGCATAAGAAAATCTTTTCATAACTGTTTCCATTGATAATGTTAAGATGTTCGCGTTGTTAATGTTACGACATAAATTATAAATCTATATCTCAGTTTATTTCCAACATACTTTTTAAATTGGTATGTAATTTTTTTCATAATTCATTCAGATATAAGTGGTTTTGATGGTTTAATTAAAATAGTTTCAAAGAAGATATTTTGCCCTGTAGCTGGTCCTTTATCGTCTGAACTAAGGGAGATCTCATCAATCTTTTACAAGGGTGGGACAACTCGTTTAATGAGTTTGACTCATTTGCCGATAGCACATTTTAAAATGTTAATTTCAGAGGCGTGTGATGTAATATTAGTGCTCAATTCTTCCTACAACATCCTACATGCATTACAATTTCACCATATATCATATTTTGAAATTTTGCTTGTGATATGAACTACCGACTAACGAGTCAAATTCATACTAAGGAGTCGTCCCATGCTTGATCTTTTATAAATAGATGGACACATTTGCCAATGGATAGAATATTCGCGATTTAAACTGATAAGTCTTATCAGCTTATATACAGAAATTTATAGAGAGCTGACCATTTGGCAGACTATCGATATTTCTACATATTTTCCCCCATTTGTTCCAAAGATAGTGCTGAACTTTGAATAACATAACCAAAGGTATTTATTTGAAAATAAATCAAATTTATGAATAATGTTTTTTCAAGCCATTGAAGTGTCAGGAACAGTTTCACTATTAATAGACCATAGAAAGGTCCCGTTTCTTTTCACTCGATACCTATGTAAGTAAGACTCACAGAAAAGCTCCCCGTCATCGTCCAAATCTGTAGATTAGGTAGCAAGCACAATACATACAACAATTCGAAAGTTAATTGCAAGTATTGTACGAATAATAAATATAAGGTGTTCGTTGTAGCTATCCGCTAATTAAATGTCATGAAATTGATATACGTCTGGTGTGATCTTCAGGAATAATAACGATGGCGACATCGGTTGGGTAGGTATCTTCATTTTGGTTTGGGGTTTGCTCCATCTTACTAGAATCGATTTCACTTCGTGCGATAAGCACCTCTTCTTCGTCACTAATTTATCTACTGTTTTTTGTTGCGTTACACTGAATCTTTTTCCTCGATTGACATCGAGTCCTTAATAATTAATCAATTTGCAGTAAATCAAAAACGCAGAAGTAGGTAGGCAATTGCAGTCAGAACGATTTTTTTAAACTCCGGATACGAACCGAGTGAAAGCAGCATTAAAGTACTACGCATTCAGTATACTATTCGATTATATCTTATAGCAATCTTTACACGTTAGTTTAGGCACAAGTTCACTTACAATGCACTCGCTGCTGTTATTAGTAAAATACTTATTGGCTGATCACTTGCGTACTACTAACTAGCAACTAGTTAAGTGCGAAAAAGGGTAACGGAGCAAGCACTATAATTTTTTGCCACTTCCAACATCACGCAGCAAAAAAGGGACAATGAAAATTTTGACACTGACAGCTATCTGACAGAACACAAATAACATCGCCGAAAGGGAATAAATCAAGAGTGATGTTTCAGCAGGACGTCTTGAAAAAGGTTGATGGCAAGTTTGACAGTTGTTGAAAATGATTTCAATACAGGCTTCAATAAGTCTAATTAGAATCGGCCTGGATCTAGCCGGTTTTTTTTTTCTCAGACAAGCAGGTTTATTAAGATCGGGGCTTTTCCGTTGCCGTTGCCGTTGCCGTTGCCGTTGCCGTTTAGCTTACGTTATCATTGTGTTTGGGAAATAAGATGAGAGTTTATAAAGATCGTTAAAAAGAACCGATGAAACCCAAACTCAATGTGGATGGAAAATGAACGGAAACGGAAAGTTTGTTGCAAATGACGTCGATATCAGACAAGCAGGTTTAGTGAGATTGGGCTCTTCCGCTGCCGTCGCCGCTCCGCTCCCGTTATCACTGCGATCGAGCCAACAATCGCTCAAAAGTGCACATACCCAAATTATGCGTAAATACAGATTACCTTATATTGGGTATTAAAGGAAGATAAACGTTAAAAATTACTGATTTTTGAATGCGTGGTTATACCAATACAAAATAGGAATCTACTAAAATTTTGATTTAAATATGGACCAAGAAAGCTGATAAACCAAGGGGTCGGTCAATCTGATCAATTTAAAATCTTCAAAAGATTTCAAATCTTTTTCAAAGATCGGGCTGCTGATCGGGCAATCTTGGTAAAACAACAACACATATTTTTCAGTGTCTCCAAATTGTAAATAAACATTCAAAAAAAGCAAAACATTTCACAACAAACTCAAGTCCTCTACCGGTGTTGAAGCATGATCGTTTCGGAGAAGGATTGGAAGCTCTGTATTAGCAGAAGGAGTCGGTTGAGCGGTAAGATTCGGTACTACAGACATGGGAACTAGTGGCACCAATAAAAATCGCCAGAAGAGCCTTACCTTTTACGGTTATGGATGTGTAATTTTTTTTCATTGCAGGATACAATTGCACCTTGATTTCGCAAAGCACTTGATTGAGCAGCGCAGGACCAAGCGATAAGTCCAGTTGAGCTGTTCCGATATGGAACGGTTGTGAACAAAATTATAGAAATTACTTCGGCGGAGACGACACAGTTTTTAACTCTGCGAGTGATCTCCAATTTCAGGCAAAAAATTTCCACCCAGTCATTAGTAAATTGGCAAAGTTCAACCACTTTGCCAATACACCAATGACTTTGTGGAAAATATCAACTTAGGACCTTTCTCAAAACATTCATCTAAAATATAACCATAGACTAACTCTAAGACCAGTAGGTCCCATACAAAAACGATTTTTTTCTTGGCTCAGTCAGTACTAGAACATCGTCCCAAGCTCGGTCCCAAGCTCAATAATGCACCCCTTATAATGAACTCACATGAACACACTCTCAAATACTCTGTCAAAATAACACAGCAAATCAAAACAAAGGCGCAAATATGTATAACAAGGTGCTGGCTTCAATGTGTAATTCGGACCAAGGGGTTCTACAACAGTGAACCAATTTCAAATCGCTAGTTACATATTGATTGTTGATATAACTACCCAAGAAACCACGAGGCTGTAATAGCGTGCATATATAGGGCATATGTATTACGTCTAGTACATCATTGAATTTGAATTAAAGCTGAAAAGGGCCCCACTAAGATCGAACTAATGCTATATATTTTGTAATGCCATAAGACATTGCTAAAGTAGCATTATTGCATTGGTAATGCATCACTACATTTTCAAGCTTACCCAAGTAACCACAAGCATTATATCATAACATTAATTCGACCGACTATCAGCAACAGTCATGCCATATCACATTTATTCAACAACTCCAATGCTATGTAGCATTACCTTTACATTAAAAATGTTATGATGCATTACTATATTTCTTCAAACAACTTAACGTTAAATACGCATTAATTGATGCATTATTGCATTATCTCAATAAATGCTTCATTGCTAGCTAAAAAGTAGCATTGGTGCAGTATCATCTGGACGACATTTTCCAATTTGACTTTGGAAATGAGAAACATATGATCGAGCTGAGCTGCCTGTCAGATCCAGAAACGTCATCTTCATTCTTCTTAACCTTGGACTTCGCAGCAGAAAGTTTGATTCCTAAAATTTCAGCAAAAAATATGGCTGCATTATGGGGAGCCGCGGGTTTTTCTGGTTGTTCAGAGGACTGAGCTGTTATTTTTTAAAGAGGAATCTTCATTCTCATACCATTTTCTTTTATGATCCAGTTTCAAGCTGCACCGGGTATCAAAATGGTGGCTTGTTGTGTGATGAACGGCGGGGGGCATGATTTCATTTGAAACTCGTCTGGGGTTGAGGATGAACAAAGGTTCGGGTATCACAGTCTCAACGATGTGTTGAGCATGAAAAATCTAAAAATAGCTGCATGAAACATGTTTTTGTAGAACGACAAAGAGGGTGTGCTTAGGGTATGCTTCCTTAATATTATGCAGTTGTCTTCCATAATTTCATTGCTCTCTTGGCTAAGAGCGTTAACGCAACCGGCATTCATCGATCATTCGTGAGAAGCCTCGGTTCGAATCCCAATGTAGGAAACACATTGGAGCTTATATAAAATATATCTCATCATCAATGTTTCGCGAAAATATATGCCATTAAATGATAGAAATAAAACGTCGCAATAGAGGAGAAATGAATTTCAAATAGAAAGGAATACATTCTTGATGTTTTTTCTCCAAAATTTTCCAAGCTCTATATATGCTTTTTAAAATGCAATAAAACATTTCAGTAGAAGCAGTAATTCAACTGCTGAAAAAGTAACCATGCCCTAAATATACTTGTTTTCGGGCTTCAATAAAGCATGTGCGCTAGCTTTAATTTGACAGGAGTGGGGCCCTTTTCGACTTTAGTTCTGCTTTATGGACGCATATAAGATTAAACTGCTTTATACAATAAACTTATATCGTAATATAATGCAAAATTGATGTATCTATATAGAGCTTCATGGTTACTTGGAAGTGCTGCAATTTTGGACTAATTTTCTACTATTCGGCCAACTTGACGCACAATTCATTCACGACATGATGTTGGTCCTTCTGGTGTTTACTATTGCTGTTATCCAGGTGCATTTGAAGGCATTGCTTACCAGCTCACAAACAAGACGACTATTGTTCACAACCTAACATCATATTTTGCTTTTCAGACATCAGGTTGAGACGGCAAGAAAAACTACGGAGTGTAAATTGGTTTGATTGAAGTTCTTTGACCTACATTTAAACCAACTGGCCGTTCTTCATCGCCTTGGAACTACCGCTAGCACTCCTCTCCGAACTGGCCAACTCACTCGTCATCAGCGGTTGCGTGTTCTTGGTACTGTTCCCTCGGTTCATCCATAGTGCAAACGAAGCCACACCGAAAGTAATTTTTTGGTAAGTGCTACCGCTAAATGTTCGATTCGAAATAGTCCTAATAATGTAACATTTCAGCGAAGTTTTTTCCCTGGTAGTGCTTATTACCAATGCAATGTACACTACCGTGAAACGCATATCAGTCCCATCTTTGCTTGCTTTCCTATTTATATGGGACTGATATGCGTTTCACGGCAGTACAGCAGTCGCACTAAACTGGGCAAGGCTGCTATTTTGACACTAATCAGTGGTAGTCCAGTGACCCCGGTGGCTCCAAGATGCGTGGACTTCACCGCTGACCGGTAGTGAAACACAATAGCTAAACTTCCATCTGAATTTGAATCAGTCACGACACCGCCACCGCCACCCAATGCTGGATGAGGAGCGGAAAACTCTTGGAACTTAAAAGAAATGATTAGAACCGATTCGCCTTCCTGGCAAAGATGTCGTCAACAAGAAAAAGAGGCAAAAGGCAGCTCTGAAGACCAAACAAGAAGGATGAGAATAAACAGGATATGGGTGATAGTACTTGAAGTTATTCCTTGGTAGCTCACCAATTTTGAATGTAAAATAATAATTTATATTTATCGAAAACAACCATTCTCGGAAACTTTTTCAAATAGACGTATGTCATTTTGTAAACAAAGAGGGGAAGTAATAATCAAAATGATGTAGAAGGAGATGTTCGCTCATCACCATGAGGCACCAAGAGTGAACAACAATGTTTTTGGCTAGAATTAAAGATATGAAGAGAAAGTTTTGATAGTTCCGCTTGTGTGCGGCAGGATTGGAAATGTAACAGATGTTTTTTTTTTTTTTATGAAAATTGAGCGAAAAGGGCATGTATACGGTGGTACTCGAACCAACGACATTTTTGCCTAACATCCCACTGCGGGGTAGGTTAAAGCACGGACTAAGTCCGCCACTTCAACAGGCAAATAATCAAAAGTAAATTTCTCGAAATTCTCAGCACCCTCACATAAAGAAGCATCACAATCATGTAAAGCAATGTTATTCCATGTGTTGGTGGCCCTAGTTTGCATGAAAGTGCTAAGGGTTTCGAGAAATTTACGTTTGAATCTTACTTCCCCTCTTTGTTTACAAAATGACATACGTCTGTTTGAAAAAGTTTCCGAGCATTGTCTTGATATACAATCTAAATGGAAAAGAAGTTTGTTTCAGCTACCTACGACAGTCAATTTATTGAAAAGCAAGTTTGTTGCCCCCTAAATGAATAATAGTTCGATGTAAATGTAATTTTAAGTGACATTCGACAGTTATCCTTAGTTAAGCTACTCTGGGATATTAGGCTTAATGTGCATGAAGTTGCACACTCATAAACACAGACGATTTCTTTTAGTAGTTGGTTTAAAACACGTGATCAGATTCTCGATCAGATCTTTACTTCTGCTGTCTAAAAGTAGTTGATTAACTATTTACTATACTACGTCTTCTTTAATGAGCTTCTTGTTTTTCCCGAATCCGGTGAATCCCATAACGGCAGCTTATTTCGAGGTTCCTGCTTTGCTTTCATCCACTTCTTATCCTTCCGTTTACTTTTTTGTTTTTTTTCATTCTCTCCCGTTCGTATTCTCGGTGATGCTCCTTTCACTTTTCTTCGGTTTTGTTATTTTTAACTCCTTGAACTCCTCTTTTACCTGGTCTAGCACCTTTCGAATGTCATCGACATGCTTAAATTATGTTAATGTTTCTTTCCGTTGGTGTGATCCAAAAAGTTGATCGCATGTTTCATGATGCTGTCACACACATTGCAGTACTATCCACAGGATTGGAACGATAAGATATTTTTGTTAATGACCTTGCTTTTGCCCAGCCTCGAATGCAAGTCAACATTGTACTCGCGCTGTTTGAGCAGCTCCAGCGAACCCATTGGTGCCTAAAAAAATTCCCTTGAAACCATAAATTTACCAATATAATATTTCACTGTACATACCATATTCGGAAGTAGTTAATGTTTTTCCATGCAGTTGCTCCTGAGCCAATCATTTGTATTGGTATTCTGTGATGGTGAGGGGTTCGATCTCCTGTTCTGCCCATACTTCCTCCTTCTCCTGCATGAAGTGATAGAAGAATCCAAGTTGAAAAAAGAAGAAGACACCAAGTGGTGATAAATTTGACAGCTCCCATGTTAAAGTATAGGACGAACGTTTTAAAATGCTTCTAATAAACTCAAATGAAAGTTTAATTAAAAGCGGTTTGTTGTATGATGTAAGAAAAATCCTAAACTGCTCAATAAGGGCATTATTTTGATTGATTTTTTATTTTGCTGAAAATATCTTTATTGAGTAGTTTTGGATTTTTCTTACATCATACAACAAACTGCTTTTAATTTGATTTTTTTATAAACATTTTAAAATGTTCGTCCTATACTTTAACATGGGAGCTGTCAGATTTATCACCACTCGGTGTCTTCTTCTTTTTTCAACCTGGATTCTTCCATAAAGGCAGTACGCTACTTTATGTTCAGATGATTCAATCAACGGATTACTCTACAATAAATTAATCACGTCCGGCTGCAAGTTAATATGTTATTTTAGTTCTAGCCAAGGATAATGGAGCATGCATCTTGCATGCTGTACAAATCACATTCACATTGAGAACTTGAGAAAAAGCAATCAACCAATAGGGTAACGGGATGTAATGTTAGCCTAGCTCCTTGATTCGGCCGATGTACCAAATATGTCATTATTTCGGCGATAATCAACAAAATCATGTTGCTATCAGCATAACCGATTTATTTCAAAGCAATTGAGACATAATTAATGAATTTATAATTGTTCACTTCCGCGTAATTTTCGATTTCCTTAAATTTTTATACACCATGACTTTACTGGTTAAGCTGAAGAGATTTTCTACACGATTTAGAATGATCTAAATTTGCCGAAATTGAACCAATAAACCAAATAATGCAGCTAAGATGTACAGAATATAGTCACATGTTATAGACTAACCAGTCACATAGGTAAAATAACAATGATTTAACAAGAAAACGGTGGGCCCAATGTTAGGGACATAGGTTTTTCTTTGTTCCTAACTATGGCCTGTTGTACAAAAAGCGTAGTAAAAATGTTGTTATCGGTAACATTTACGATACAAACGTCTGAGTTTCGGTAGAATGTTTTTCATATGGCTCATTTTAACAAAAAACTAAAGGAACAAAATCTGTGTAGAGTGAATTATAATGTTTTGATTCCCGAATGGCCGCTAAATCATATGTAAAAATTACTCAAGTGTTTTTTTAGCAGTTTAAGTTAAGTTTGATTTATGAAATTGTTTTTTGGGTAGAGCGGATCAAGCTGGCAACACCTTGAATCAGAAAATCAGCAAAAAAAATCGTACCTAGACAACATTTAATAACAAATCTTTTGAATGGGACGTACTTGCATCCATAATTAGACCCAATTTGGTACCCATAAACCGACATTACATCCATATCCCTCGAAAGCTTCTGACTTTATAAAACAAGTTGTGTAACTTTTCGTGATACATACTACCAGATGGCTTATTGAAAATATGTTAGCAACTATATAGCTAGCTAAATTTTGTTTGCAGCTTAAATACTTTATGAGTTATAATAAAAAATGTAATCGATTGTTGCATATTAGGCTGAGTCAAGGGACACATACCCTATTTGTATTTAAATAAAATCAGCTGGCATAATGACAAACATGCACAGTAAACCACGTCTACGCAATATCGAAAGTAATCTAGTATACACGGCACTTTGACAGTACTAGAGGCCAGTT
The DNA here is from genome assembly GCA_034211315.2 of Aedes japonicus. Taxonomy (NCBI): domain Eukaryota; kingdom Metazoa; phylum Arthropoda; class Insecta; order Diptera; family Culicidae; genus Aedes; species Aedes japonicus. The sequence goes on from JASCZW010001488.1 coordinate 177,324, forward strand.
CTCTAGTACGATAGTGATCCATAATTTTTAAATGTTTCTTCGGCACAACTACGTCCTTCCCTTTTGGGTCCATGGTATAACCAACAATCAATATGCAACTAGCGATTTGAAATTGGTTCACTGTTGTAGAACCCCTTGGTCCGAAATACACCTTGAAGTCAGCTGATTGTTTGTTTTGATTTGCTGTGTTGTTTTGACAGAATATTTGAGAGTGTGTTCATGTGAGTTCATTATTAGGGGCGCATTATTAAGCTTGGGACCGAGCTTGGGACCGATGTTCTAGTACTGACTGAGCCAAAAAAAAAATCGTTTTTGAAGGGACCTACTGGTCTTAGAGTTAAGGCCCAAACGCAGTGATAACGGAAGCGGAACGGTGACGGCAGCGGAATAGCCCAATCTGACTAAACCTGCTTGTCGGATAGAAAACTGATTCGATTCAAGATGATTCCAATTGAATATATCGACGTCATTTACGACAACTGTCAAACTTGCCGTTTCCGTTCCGTTTCCGTCCATATTGCGTTTGGGCCTTTAGTCTATGGTATAACGATAGGACTTTTCTGAGGGTATAAATGGGTATGTGCGCTTTTCGTGATTATTGGTATTCTTCACCTACTTATGGGTAAACTGAACTTAGCGTGTATTTTTCATGAAGTTGAGTCGAATATCACTCAGTTTCAAGTAAAGTCAAATGACCGTGCACCTCCGAGTTCTCTCGCGGTTGCGGCTCCGGGTTTAGAATTTTGGTTGTTTTGGTGGTTCTCGTGGTGGTGAATTTCACGCACGTGAATTTGTGAACAATAAAACAGTGAAATAGTTAAGTATGTCGCAAAGCCAACAACACACCGAGAGTGATGATGATGATTACCGGCTACCAGCTGACACTTTGCTGATTCTGCAGCAGTTTCTTTCGGAAAGAGAATTGCGCGAGAAGACAGAAGAAACCGGTGAAGTAGCTGGAAGCAAAGGCTTCGAAGAAAATTGGGTTTGTATGCAATTAAGGCATCGAAAACAGTTTTTTTTTAGAAAGGAATCTATTTGCAGCAACTTAGCCAGTTTTGGTATAATAATGATACAAAGGAAAAACTAGCATTGGTTGTCGATCATTTCAAAGAAATATTTGCATCAGAAGGGAAAGAATTGCGAGTAGCATTGCTTTCTTCTCCATCGCTCTATCACCATGTAAAAGGTGTCGCTGAAAGAGGTAAGCTATATATTATAAAGATTGTACACCTTATCCTAGTCACTGGCAGTCAGCTCTTCGAAATAATCTTGGTGGATGAGGCTAGTTTTCCATGTTTTGAAATACGCGGAAAAAGTCGTTAGTTGGTTTGTGTTAACGTTTGTCAAACGGACACTAATGAAAAATCTTAGTAAAATTGGTATAACTTTCTTATTCAAGGATAAGAGTGTTCGGAAAACTCGAAAACAGAGATCCGATACGTCAGTTATGCCGTTTATATTCAAAGATGTATCGAGATAGAATCAATAGCCAGCCAAGGTCACTCATATGTAAGATGCGAATATCTGATTCACAAAAGACTTTCCTTTCGTATTCCTTGGTAATTTCCAGCCACGCAACAGTGATGCTAAAATAAAGTGGAGTTCGTCGATATCAATATGCAATAGTTAGAAAGACAAAACGAATTCTTCCACTTCTGTTCAATCTGCTTGATTATGACCATTGTTTGCTTTACTAGCCCCAAAGTAAATTGTTTCCTTCTTCACAAGAAATGAGGGAGTAGTAGATCGTGCAATTAAAAAAAAAATTATTGGTCTAAAAAGATGGTATGCCGGCTGTAAGATATTAGTTGGTCGTACAATACTTGTAACCGTTTCTTTACACTAAATATTTTGTGAAATTTTTCCACCAGTAACGCTGTTCGAGTTTGATGAGCGATTTGCATCTATTGGATCGGATTTCCAACATTACGATTACAACTGTGCAGTTGAGAAGGACTATTTGGAAGAATACGTTGAAACCTTTGATCTTATCATAGCTGATCCTCCATTCTTGTCGGAAGAATGCATCGAAAAAATGGGTATCGTAGTTCGTAAGATTTCCAAACCAAGTTGTAAAACTATTCTCTGTTCAGGCTACGTCGTGCATGATTGGGCTAAAAGGTATTTAAATCTAGAAATTTGCAAATTTGAGCCGCAGCACGAGAGGAATTTGGGTAATGAATTCTCTTCATATGCCAATTTTGATTTGGATAGTGTGTTAGCGAAAAAAATGTAGCTTTATTAAATGACGAAAAACAAAGATAAAATAAGCTTTTATATTATATAGTTCGTCACTAATCATCCGAAATGCATCCTCTATAGGTTCTGAGCTTAAATCCTAATATCATCACTTAGCATCGGTTCCATTTTCCTTCGGAGTAGACTCTGTCCTTTTTTGCTGTACCAATTCCCTTAGGCTGTCTTCCTGTTCCTTAAGGTTTTTCAACAGAAATTCTTTATTCTTTTCGCATTGGCCAATCATCTCTTCGAAGTTACTCTGTTTGGTTTGCATCTCCTGCGTCAACGAAGGCACATCCGACAGAACGAACATTCGACCAACCGAAGCGTAAACTTTGGTATCAGCATTAAGCTGCGAAACTTCCTTGTTTGTAAGCTCCACTCGCTGTTTCGACACCTTTAGACTATCGGTTTTCAAGTCAAGCAGACGGATTTTCTTAGTGGATTCGATTTTGTTCATCTGCATTTCGGTAAATGCCTAAAATGGGAACAATGTATGACACACTTGCTGGGTTATTGTAGGAAGCTTTTTTACCCTTTTCAATTCCAAATCCATGTTTATTTTGTTGAGTTATGAGTTTTGAACAGGAACCAAACGATGAAATTGAATTGTTTATTGATTAATACGCTTTAAATCAGTACATGTGTTCGGAAATCAAAAAATCTGCAATTTTTCAGCGAAGTCAACGCGATATTTTCCAATGAATTCTGAGATCTGTCAAATTTGAAAACGGTAGTACACTCTAAGAAGTATATAGCTAAAATTAAGTAAACAATACCTTGAACATGAGTAAAAAAAAAGGCAAAAACGATAATCACAAAAAGTCAAGCGAAACTTTCTAAAAAGGACGTATTTCGCAAAAGTAATCAAACCAATTTGGTTTAATTTTGGTTTTTGGCACAGCAAAAAAAATTACATCAAAACACGCGTTTCACTATATATCATGTTGGTTTTAACCGTTAAATAAGGTCCATGCATTTGGTTTATTATGTGCCTGCCTATCTCGTATCTTTTTATTGTGCAGAAGATAAATTTCTCTTTCACACCGATGCGTTTAAGCCGTCTCAAGATCTCACACGGTCTAATTTTTTTTTCAAATATAAATCTACTATCAACTCACGTTTTGCGTCCATGTGTATAGCGTTACCAAAACAAAAGATCTCCAAAACAAATCTCAAACACTGGCCAGACTGAGCAGGTACAAAATGTTATACTACCTTTGCTTATCTTGACAGATACGCGTATTTCGTTTACAATGTGCAGACTTCTTCAGTGTTTCGTATAGAATCTATGGATTGACAGTAAAAATGAAGCATCGTGACAGTGAAATTCCAAAGCATCGTTTATAAGTTGAACCTTACGAAATTTATAAGACTATTTGGTTCAGTGTATATACCTTGTTCCCCTATCATTTGTTTGTTATTCAGACATTTCTTTGCTCGGTGTAACTCAAGATCACCAAAATAAGGCTAGGCAATTTTACCTAGGACTAGCTTTATTTTGTTGTTCTTGAGTCACACGGAACAAAGCAATCTCTGAATAACACAGCAATATTAGGGAAATCGGGGTAAAATCAACCATATCTTCGTTAAAGAGCTATGCGGTGAACGAGAATAATTTCAAGCGATTCCTCATCAAATTTTTCAAAGGACTAGCCTTAATTTGTTGATCTTGAGTAACTCCGACCAAAGAAATTTATGATAAACACAAAACTATTAGGGAAATCAGGGTAAAATCAGCCACATTTACGTTCACAGAGCCGTGCGGTAGATGAAACCAACTTCTGTGCGTTGGGTTGAATCAAACAACCTGCTATCAAATACGCAGTTTGGTTTCCGAAAGAGCAAAGGAACAAACGATTGTTTAGCGTTGCTTTCATCTGATATACAACTGGCCTTTGCACACAAACAGCAATTGGCTTCAGTGTTTCTGGATATTAAGAGCGCATTTGATTCAGTTTCCAAAGATATACTGGCAGATAGCCTGCACTGTAGTGGTACCAGCAAATGTCCTTCAATCTAGGCCAACTGACAACTTCCAGAATTAGCTACATGGGCTTACCACAAGGCTCTTGTTTAAGTCCCTTACTTTATAATTTTTATGTTAAAGATATTGATAACTGCTTGGAAATAGATGCACGCTAAGACAACTTACAGACGATGCTGTGATCTCCATTAGAGGTCCACGTGCGAAAATCTTGCAACAACCATTGCAAAATTCCCTAAATAGTCTGTCCATCTGGGCCAGAAATTTGGGGATCGAGTTTTCACCGCAAAAAAAAACCGAATTGGTAGTTTTTCCCAGTGGGTGTGACTCTATCTCAGATGCAGGATTTTTTTTTTTGTTTTGCTTTTGTGCGATGTGCGCACGCTTAGTAGATAGAAAGAAAATTTTGAAGATTTTGATGAAGATTTTAAAGATTTGCTGCAAAAAGATGCAGCACGAGGCAAGTTGATGGATTAAGATTCACAAGCTGAAACAAGATTTTTAAAAGATTCATTCGCTAGCGTGAGATTTTTCGATCATCTTGAATCTGGATTTACATGTGTCCCACCCACTGGTTTTTCCTAGAAAGTGGCTCTCAGCCTAAATGCGTCTCAAGCTGTTACCCAATTTTTGATCTTCAAATACCTTGGAGTCATGTTTGATTCAAAATGCACTTGGAGTATTCACATTGCGTATTTGAAACAGAAATATCAACCAAGGATCAATTTTCTAAGATCAATTTGCGAAACATGGTGGGGTGCTCACCCGAAAGACCTCACTAAACTCTATAAAACAACTATGCTTTCAGTTCTCGAATCTGGTTCTTTTTGCTTTCTCTCGGCAAGAAACAGCCACCTCATTAAATTGAAACGCATTCAATGTCGTTGTTTACGTATTGCCCTTGGCTGTATGCACTCAATGCATAATGTGAGCCTAGATGACAGGAGTAAAACATTTACAGAACCGCTTCTGGGAGCTCTCATCTAGAATACTGATCAAGTGTGGAATCAGTAACAACCTTGTGATTGAAAACTCCGAAGTAATGCTCGAATTGAGTACCCAGTCTATATTCTTGCGAATCTATATTAACTACATGTCATCCGATATTAGTCTTCCGGCCTTTTTTAGTTCCCAATATTTTTATTTAAAAGTACCAACATGTCAATTGCAATAGCAGATTTTTCTCTGATGGGTCGCGCATTGATGGATCCACTGGTCTCGGTGTCTACAATAAATACTCATCTGCCTTGCGGCAACTTCAGGAACCTTGTTCCGTATGTTTTGCTGAGCTGGAAGCAATCAATTTTGAATTGGGGATAGTTTCCGACATGCCCATAAACCATTATTTCATCTTCTCAGATAGTCTCAGTTCTATTGAGACCCTGAAGTCAATGAAAACAGTGAGGCACTCATCTTACTTTCTTTCAAAAATAAGGGAGCAGATGTGTGCGTTGGTCGAAAGATCATTTAGGATTACCTTTGTATGGGTCCCCTCACATTGCTCAATTCCAGGCAATGAGAAGGCGGACTCTAGCAAAGGTGGGCGCACAAGATTCGTGTGATGTCAAGACTTATGTTCAACCACTACTCGCTAGACACACATCTCTACAGAATTAACCTCGTCGATAGCAATTTATGTAGGTGCGGAGCCGGTTATGATGACATCGCTCACGCAGTTTGGCATAGCCCGGATAATGATGCCTCCAGAGCACGACTATTGGATACCCTACCCAAGTAACCACGAGGCTGTAATAGCATGCATATATAGAGCATATGTATAACGTCTAGTGCATTATTGAAGTTGGATTTGTTACGCAGGGGTACCGTAACAAAACTATTTAATTCAAACACCTCAGTAGACTTGGCTATAGCAACGGTCTACCCGTGAGGGTGGGTTCTACATCGACCTCTTTTGATGGCTAGCGCAATCTGGAGAACTATGTCTAGTCTCAAGGTCGGCTGGTGTTATCTACTTTACTAATCAGGACTCGTGATTTTGTAAGATGAGAGAAAAGCTAGTGATTATCATTTTTAGTTTTATTTTTCCTACTTTTACAAACTGTGTGTGTGTGTATCGTGTATGGTGTGTGGTACTTAACTGGCCGAACCGGTCGGTAACTGCTCGAATTGTCGGTTGAGGATGGCGGGGAAGACGGCGTATGGCGTGGTGGTGAAGATGGCGCACGGTGTAGCGCCGTGTGACGGTGAATCTGTTACCGATTTCGGGTAGCCGGCGGAAAATTCTGGCGATTATTGGCTTGGCGGTGGAAAACGGTGATGGGTAACGTGGGTGAATAGCAGCAGGGCGACGGGAAAATGATACTGATGGCGATCTCAGGTGGCCGTGGGATGACGCCACCCGTTTTTGAAGATGGTGGGCGATAGCGCGCCCTTCGAAGTGGCTTCTTGACGGGTTCTCGGCGATAGAAACGTCCCGATCAGGTTGATCGGACGTACTCTCTGATTCTCACGGGTGCTCCGGCAGACCGGACGTCGAATGCTCAGACAACACGAGTCTCTGGCAAACCGGACGTCCTATGCTTGTGGAATAACGGGTCCTACAGGACAAACGAGAAACGTCTATAGGTCCTTTTCATTTATCACCTAGCCACCAAAACCAAACGATTCTTCAAAACCATACCTGATCCAAATTGCTCCCTTTTTCAAGTTTAATAGAGTGGCTAGTCACTGTATAACACTTAATTTTAAACTTTTGGATGAACTTTCAAAGCTGTCTGCTCTCGATGAGGTTTTCTTGGCAAGTGCCCGAGCCTATCTTTTCAGCTCATTTCTCCACCTTCCATCTAGTCATCTCCTGAAGCTTTTACATTATAGCAGTTGGTAGTGAACTGTGGTAATCGTGTACTAAACCTAGGGGTGTTGTGTGTTGGCAATAGAAATTTAAATTTAAACACAGAGAGAGACATGCAGGATTCGACATACAAAACATATATACAAAAATAAATTGTTACAAACGGTAACACTACCACATACTCCCTCTAGAAAATAAACTTTTATCAACAATAAAGTTTATTTTCGTTTGACCTTTTTCTCAACAAAATAAGCCCAGGTTTGAGACAACACCTTTATATGTTTGACTCGACTAATCTGAAAAAAGCATTTTGGACGCGTTATTCGACAAAATAATAAATTTGTTCCGACAATCGAACAAGTACTATTTTACGCGTAGTACCCTATTTTTCTGAGGGCCTATGTTCTAAAACTGCTAGAATGTAGCTACAGTATTCCTATCTCGATCTCACTTGTTGATAGAGTGTCTCTCAAGCCTCACAAAAGCAATTTGTTACTCAAATTGTCTCGTGTGGTGTGCCGTGATAGTGTTGTTAAAGCTTTGTTTAGGGAATTAATTGATTATTTTAATTAACTATAGCATTTAAAGCTTACAGATGAATTCCTTGTCAAGTGCGGAGCCTAACCGGTTAAAATAGCTCAAAATCTATCTGGACGATTACATTTGGCTGTTTTAATTAACCTTGATCGGTTTCTCTATTCCAAATAGCACGCTACTCGCATTGAAATTAAACCTGTAGAAGAACAAAGGAATTGTGGGGAACGAAAAACCAACTACACAAACACCTAACACATAAGCTTGAACTCTATCTCGTCTCTAACTTTACGAACTTTTGTACTTTATACTTTTAGTGATCGATCACATATTTTATTGGTTAACCATGGACTCGGCTCTGTTACTAAGAACGAAAATAACCTGTGAGAATTACGACACTGGCGAGGATACGATGAAACGACCTAACGACAAAATACTACTCACATATACCGGGTTTCAGATCGGCAGCTGAAAAAATACCTACAATGTTTCCCTGTTCATCGGCCACCTCATATGAGGAAGTGCCTCTACGGGAAACAACCGTACAGGGAACGTAAGTTAGACCTAACTTTGCATTATATGCATTCCCTGCAGACGATTGTTTGAAATTCCGACGATAGACCTGCTGTCCTACTTGGTACACCGGTGAAGGTTTACTGTACCGAAGATTATAGTTTCGCTTGCTGTGTTCATACGCCTTTTCTAAATTTTTGCGAACAATGTCCCTAACTTTTCTATCGATATTCTGTTTTTGCTCAATTCGTTCTTTATGAGACATATTTGTAGTGTCAACTTCCCGAAGATGCTGATCTCCCCCGGACACGATTTCGTGACCGAATACAATCCTGTAGGGGGTGAGGCCAGTCGAAGAGTGTAGAGTATTATTTATTGTATGCTCTACCTCGGATATCCGTGTGTCCCACGACCTCTGGTCAGTCATCACATAAGTTCTAATGCAGGCATTTATGCTTCTGTTAAGTCTCTCCACAGGATTGGCCTGACTGTGGTGATGGGCATTGGTCCAATGCTTCACCTGGTATCGCTCAAGAAATGCTTTGAATTCATGACTCACAAAACTAGACGCATTGTCTGATATTAGAATCTCTGGTACGAAGAATCTTCGGAACCATTGTTTTTCCAGAATTTTAGTTGTTATGCTAGTCGAGATTTTTCGGACTGGTACTAACACTGTCCATTTCGAGAAAAGATCTAAGAGAACCAACAGGTGTGAATAACCTGATTTGCTCCAAGGCAATGATTGAATAAAATCAATCGACAAAATCTGGAAAGGTTTAGTTACTAATCGGGGTTTCCCCATTTCAGGATGTTGTGAAACATTTGACGGTTTTGTTTCTTTACAAACCTTACACTGTTGAACGTGTTTCTGGACGGATGTGGACATTTTTGGCCAATAGTACAATTTTCTTATACGGTCTAAGGTTTTCTCAAATCCTACGTGGAGTGATTCATCGTGCTCTTGTTTCAGCACTTCACTTCGTAATTCTTGAGGTACACAAAATTTCCATTGATGGGTATAATCTAAGACTTCTGTTTTTGTGGGCACGAGTTTATAGAGCTTACCCTCCTCGACCTTATAATCCAAATTCTCTTCGGGAGAATATTTCACTTTTTCTAAAAGATCCGGGTACCAAGAGTCTTCTGAGCCTACTACATCGATACTTTCGACTGCCCTAGACAGAGTATCGGGAATGATGTTGTCTTTTCCCCGTCGATGTTTTATTTCAAAGTCGTAGCTCTGGAGCTCAATACTCCATCGGCTAAGACGTGACGAGGTTCTCCATTTGCCTCGCATAATGTACGTGAGTGCTGATGCATCAGTAACCACAATGAAATGAGACCCTTCTATATAGGGTCGGAACTTCTCAATCGCAGACAGAACTGCTAAACCTTCTTTCTCTGAAGCAGCATAAGCTTGCTGTGCTGGCGAGAGCTTTTGAGAAAAATACGCGACAACTTTTTCGCCTTCATCGTGTTGCTGAGTTAAAATAGCAGCTATAGCAGTATCACTAGCATCGCTCTGTATCTGAAATGGTCGAGTGAAATCAGGGTTACACAGAACCGGGGCAGCTATCAAGCACTCTTTTATACGGAGGAAAGCTTTTTCAGCTTGTTCGTTCCACACAATCGTTTTTGGTTTTTTCTTGAGCAAGTTAGTGAGTGGAGCTGAAATTTCACTGAAATTTCCAATAAATCGCCTGTAATAATTCGCCATGCCCAAATATCTTCTCAGAGCGCGAATTGAGGTCGGTCGCTCGTAATTTACGATTGCTTCAATACGATCAGGGTTGGGTTTTAAGCCCTTTGGGGTGAGTAAATAACCTAGGTAAGGAAGCTCGTTTAGGCAAAATTTGGATTTTTGCAAATTTACTGAAAGATTCGCACTCGCTAGACGATGAGCTACTTCTCGTAGACTCTTGAGGTGCCCTTCAAAAGTTTCGCTGACGACGACAATATCGTCAAGGTAAACAAAAACTTCCGGTTCTAACTCTCCGTAACCCAACACTTGATCCATCAGCTGTTGTGCAAGTGTTGCTGGACTATTTATGAGACCGAAAGGTAAACGGGTAAATTGAAATAATCCCCTACCATGAACCGAGAAAGACGTGTACTTCCTCGACTGAGGCTCTAGAGGGATTTGTAAAAAGGCTTTCGTGAGATCGACTGTTGACAAATATTTACATGATCCTAACCGACTTAGAATGCGATCTTGGTGTGGCAAAGGGTACGCATCTCGTTGGGTTCTCTCGTTCAGACGGCGAGCATCTAAACAAAGTCTTACTTCTCCGTTCGGTTTAAGGACAGGCACAGTACTCTGTGACCAATCGCTATAGCCCTTTTCAACAACTTGTTGAGTAATTAGTTTGTTCAGTTCCAAATTTATTTTCACTTGCATTTTAGGAGCCGTCGGATATGGATTTAAACGTATTGGTGGTGAGTTCCTGAACTCATCTTTAATCTCAATTTTGTGACAAATTAGTGACTTTAAATAACTTTTTCACAGAATCAAGCTGAGCAGCCTGCTCATCTGTTAATACATGCTCAATTTCTTGCTGATCAATCTCGTCGATGTCCACTGTTGTTTGGATAGTGGGACGAATATTGAACGCAGTCCAAAAATCTCCCGCTCCTAGGATTAACTGACGATTTAGTTGAGGGGCAACTATCATTGGAATAATTTTCTCTCGATTGTCGAAGCACACTGGTAAATCAACACATCCAATAATAGGGATGCTTTTACCAGCTGCGTTTATTAAAGATGTATTGGAAGGATTAATTTTCAATTTAAGAGATTTGAGTAGCTTTTCGGCTCCCCTACCTAATACCGAACATTGCGCTCCACTGTCAAGCAAACCTAATATTTCTTTTCCCATAATTTGGATTTTAACAAAAGGTCGAGTGTCTCCAGCATTATAAATGAAGAGCTCTCTCACCTCTGGCCGCTCATAAGTATCAGTTTCGGAGAAAGGAAGAAACCCGTTTTGCCGTAAGTTTTGAGAAATGTCAGTATCAGAGGGATTTGGGCAACGAGATTCAACTTGCCCTCTCAAATTGAACTCTCCGCGTTTTTTGAACAAACAGGACATAGATTGGTAAAAACGTCGCTAAAACCACAAAGCCGGCAAAATTTTTGACGTTTATCTGAACATTTAACATAGTGATGGCCTGTTTGTCGGCAATTGTAACACACTCCAATTGGTGGTCTACGATAATTTTCCACTATATTTTGTAATGTTCTGCCACTCGTACCTTCCATCGGATTGAGTGGTTGACTTTCCTGCTTATTAAATTTTTCCTTTTCAGTGTGCTGTGGTTTCTCTTGTTTACCCTTATTTTCGATAGATTTACGTTGGTTGGAGTTATGAAAGACTCTTGAAGAACCATTATTGTCAGCTTGGTTCTTCTTTGAATTTTCCTTATACCCTGAGATCTCATTAACCTGAGAACTCCTTGGTTTTTGATTATCAGTCGATTTATGATACAGAAACCAATTATTTTCGTCTACAGTGCCACCGAAGCGTTTTAACTTGGATAAACTACGAACATTAGCTCCCGTCATCGCATTTTTATATTCATGGCGCATATTTCGCCAAATGATGTCGAATTTTCGACTATCTGAAATGGGTTTTGTCATTGCGTGATAAATTTTCTGCATATCATGGAAATAATCCACAAATTTTTCTCCTCGACCTTGGCGACGATTTGTAGCTTGGATTTCAAGTTGAAAATCCAAATCTGGCGGTAAAAATTCCCTCTTCAATTCTCTCTTCAACTGAGACCAATTTTTAAACTCCCTATTCTCATACCCATCCACAAACCAGTCTCTGGCTCGACCAGCAAATAAGTGAATCGCAGAGCGGAAAAGCTCATTATCACTCGCCTCCTCCGCGCGAGCTCTCATTTTGATCTCTTTGAAAAATTCTGAAAGCTTTCTACCCTCGTCCTTGCCATCGTATTTTAATTTCCATTCCGAAATAGGGACACGTCTCGTCGACCTAAATCTAGTTTTCTTTCTACTATGCCGTCGAGGTTCAGAGCTGTACTCGGAACTTGCAGTAGAAGACCAACTACTCTGACTATCCGACTTTTCACTCTCATTCTCTGAAACGGAATCTGAACTCTCCTGTTTCTTTTTCTTCTTCTTTTTCTCGGACTTACTCCTCTGACTATATCGAGATCGACTTGGGCGGGATATTTTCTTCGTTTTGGGACCTCTGAGCTTCACTACTGGTTCTAAATCTGAGTGTGAGATCTCCGAAGAACTGCCCAAGTAACCACAAGCATTATATGATTGCACTTATTCAACCAAAAATCAACATCGGTAATGCGGGATCGCATCAATTCAACAGTTGTCAAGTAATAAAGCGTTAGATTAGCTTAAGAATGTAGTGATGCATTACCAGTGCAATAATGCTACTTTAGCAATGTCTTATGGATATCTTTTGTAATGCCATACGACATTGCTAAAGTAGCATTATTGCATTGGTAGTGCATCACTACATTCTTAAGCTAATATAACGCTTCATTACTTGACTACTATTGAATTGGTGCGATTCGCATTACCGATGTTAATTTTGGGTTGAATAAGTGCAATAATATAATGCTTTTGGTTACTTGGGTAGTTACTCCTAGGAGCCTTCCATAGTCATACCGATTTGCTTTCTGGGAAAAAGCCTACTCCAACCCGAAACGGAGGTCAACATGCCACGTGGCGACCGTGACAGGACACGAACCCCCCAATCTTCGTATGTTTAAGTCCACAAAAAGTGAATATGTGAACAGTGAATAAGTGGTATCTGGCTCATTCAGGCAAACGCACGCGTATACGAAATACGCAGCCAAGTTTTGTTATGCCTTAGCTTAGTTAATTAGAGCGACAGTGAAACCAATCCAGAGGCGGATGTGTTTGTTTTGATGGTAATCGTCAGTGAAACATTGCAACTTTAGTGCACATTGATTACGGCATTAATTACATTTTGCTTGTACTTTCGATCCTTAAGTCAAGGGTATTGGATGCCCCTCAGTCAAGTACTTGAATATACCAGTAGCTAAAATTAACTATCCAAAGATTAAAAAATACCAGGGTTTGAATCAAGAACGTTTCAATCCCAAATTTCGTATGGAGACTACGAGTCCATGGCAGCTTCAGCTTGTCAAACTCAAGTGACTAAAGATCTACAGGTATACCTCGATAGTACGTACATCAACATTTGCACTTCAAATCGCAATTACATAAAAACTGCTGTTTGTATCTTAAAACTTTTATAACCAAAAGAAAGAACAATCTTTTTTCTGTCTTTTGGTTGTATTAAATTATCGATACAACCAGTAGTATTCATGCAATTTCGATTTGAAGTCAGAAAGTTGATGTACGTACTATCGAGGTATACCTGTACTATGTTGCCGTTAAAGTCCCTTTAATATCAAACACGAAAACCTTTTTTTTCCAAATTCGGTTTTATTTTTCAACATACTCTCCTTTTAGGTCGACACAGCGAGTCCAGCGATTTTCTAATTTTTTTATCCTAGCCGAATAGTACTCCTTCGTACATTTTACTTGAGCAATTGAGAATGAATGAGCAGCTGAATTGTCGTGATAATAGAGCACACTTTTTGCCTGCAAATCCGGCCGTTTTTTCTCTAGACTTCATCCTTCAAACGATCAAATAACGCTGCATAGTATGTGCCTGTTATGGTTTTACCTTTTTCAAGATAGTCGATGAATATTACACCTTGCGTATCCTAAAACCCGGAGGCCATAACCCTTCCCGTCGATTGTTGCGTTTTCGGGCGCTTCGGAGCACTTTCGCCCAGTGAAACCCACTGTTTTGCCTGCTGCGATGACTCCGGTGTGTAGTAAGGGATCCAAGTTTCATTCATGGTTATGAATCGGCGCACAAACTCCTTCGAATTGCGTATAAACTTGCTCAAATTCTCCTGAGAGGTTGTAACACGAATGCGTTTTTGGTACATTGGTAGCAAACGCAGCACCCACCTCGCGCAGAGCTTCTTCATACCTAAAACGGAATGCAGGATGTTGCCAACTCGTTCCATTGAAATGCTTAAAGCCTTAGCTAGCTCTCTCAATTTCACTTTTGGATCCTTCAATACTATATCATGGATTTTATCGACGTTCTCTGTTGTACCTTACCTTACCAATCAGTCTAAGGCCGGCGTGGCCTCTGCTGTACACAGAAGTTGTCTCCATTCTATTCGGTCCATGGCTGTCACTCGCCAGCTCCGCTGTCTGCGGAGGGTCCGCAGGTCGCCTTCTACTTGATCGATCCACCTTGCTCGTTGCGCGCCTCTTCTTCTTGTACCTGTCGGTTCGTTTTCGAGAACCATTTTCACAGGGCTGTCGTCCGACATTCTTACGACATGCCCAGCCCATCGTAGTCGACCGATTTTTGCGATGTGTACGATGGGAGGTTCTCCCAGCAACTGGTGCAATTCGTGGTTCATTCGCCTCCTCCAAGTTCCTTTTTCCATCTGCACTCCACCGTAGATGGTACGCAGCACCTTCCGTTCAAAGACTCCAAGGGCGCGTTGGTCCTCCACTAGCAATGTCCATGTTTCGTGGCCGTAGAGAACTACCGGTCTAATTAATGTCTTGTAGATGGTCAACTTTGTGGTTCGGCGAACTTTGTTCGATCTTAGCGTCCTTCGGAGTCCAAAATAGGCACGATTGCCAGCCATAATGCGCCTTTTAATTTCTCTGCTGGTGTCGTTATCGGCGGTCACCAATGAGCCCAGATACACGAATTCGTCTACTACCTCGATTTCATCACCGTCGATCTGAAGTCGTGCTAGGAGGCTAACATTGTCTTCTCGTGAGCCTCTTCCCTAGCTAGCTTAGTCTCTGTTGTAGTGACCTCATTTGGGCGTTCACACGGTGCGTACGGCAACAACGAAAATCAGCATACCACTTATGAATCGTTTGAATCGACGGAGCAGAGTCTTGAAAATACTTATCCAGCTTGGCTTTGGTTTCAGCAGCCGTTTTCTTGCGTAAAAAATAGTATTTTATCAAAACTCGAATCTCGGATTTTTCCATTTAAAAAAAAACTTGCTGATCGGTCTCTTCTCACTGTTGTCACTAATGAATGCGTGGACAGAAATGGCGACAGTCGTCGTTCAAGTTGTGATGCTCATAGAAAATGGTTCACATTGGCGATTACCAACGCCATCTGTAGGAAATAAAAGGGACTTTTCAGGCAGCCTAGTATACAAAGCTTCCATCAAAGTGGTTTCCACAGTGGTCTACAGGGCTTGCATGATACAGCCATGGACAATTCTGGTAAGATATGTTTTTTTTAAATAAAACGAACAAATTTGCCCGAGAGATCTTTATTGCTGCTTAAAATCTTATATTTAACAATGATTCACTAAAATTATATGGATTAAAAAACTAAACATACAAAAAAATTAAGCTTTGTTGATTTAAAATAAACCGCTCTGAGCATGACAATATTTAAAGGCACGTTTTTCCTGTTGATTTTTTTATAAATGAATTTGTATGTGTTTGTTTTGAGATATTATTCTCTTATTTGCACTGTGAATTACGTCAGGTAATGGCAAACTTGTAGGCCAATATAAAATGTGCCACTTCGAGATGTTATCAAACGACTACATATTGTTCGTTAAGGTGAACGTATTTGTGATACGTTTATTCGATAGTATCTTTTACTGAACCAGTGTAAAAAATGTACTGGTGAAATGCTATGTATCGTTTATTATTAGATATTACTGATATGTATCCATTCCAAACAACATGTAGAGTTTCTATAAAGTTTCGTTCATTTAGGCACTGGTAGACTAATGTTAGTACGATAACAATCAGAAATAAAATGCTCTCTGGGTCATATTTCATAACTTTTTAGTCAAAAACATTGGAATGTTGTTATTGATTTTTATTATTCAATTTAAAACCAAAACAAAAAATCATCAAAAGTTTTAATCGATGCCATTTTTTTCTAATTGAGCCATGTTTTCCAATTAATCGTTCATACAAATAATAATACAGAGTTTGGTTTAATTAGGATAGACAGATAAACAAAAAAACCTTTATAGTTAACGTTTACTTTCTGAAGAAAAAGAGGAGGATTAGTAGTTTCGCTTTTTCGATTACCACGCGTTTGCTTATTATTCATAGGAAGCCCTAGTTTGTCAACAATTTTTACAGTGTCTTGTGCTAGTCAAGTAGTAGTACCAAAACCTGTAATAATCAGAATATTTTTGATTACATTACGCTCATCTGCCTTGAAGGATGACAGTACTGGAATGGTAAACTACCTAGGTACTTCTCTTATACTGTATACACATATTCTACATGAAACACTTACGTTCATTATGGTAATTGTTTTTCGAATAGAATAAATGCAACGCCCCAGAGAACAATACATTCTGATTGCAATAAACTTAGAACTTACCCTAAACTCGGACCCTACGGCTTGCCCTGGCTCGTTGAGCCGCAATAACAACGGTCCATATCCAAAGGGCAATGCATGTCCATGAACATATGATGCCAATGATTAGTGCTGCCGAAGTATTGATTTTTCCCTCGCGGCGTCGATCCCAAGAGACGTCCTGATGCAGATAATCCATGAAATCGAAAACCGATGCGCAGGACAATCTTCCCTGTATAGCAGCTACCAAAGAACCACTGGCTTGCATGTATTTGATCAGTTCATTGCGGTACTGTTTGCAACTGTAAAGGAAACCGTCCAGATACATAGCTGCATGGACCAGTGTAAATAACGCCATAAAGCTTCCAATAATGCTAACGGGGATCCAATAATATGGGCTGATATCGTCATCGTCCGTTACATCCGTCTTGGTGGTCATAACGACCAGCTCACCAGCTCTGTGGAAGATAAGCAAATGAAAGAGGTTTGTATTCTGAATTCTAGTTTTGAGAAGGTATTTAAAAATTATGAGAGTTACAGTCATACAGCGTTGGATAAAACATATGCAACCAACCTACTGCCGTTATAAGCATAACTGTCCCATGTATATAGGGAAACCCATAGAACATGGGACAGTTATGCGTAGAACGGCAGCCTAAGACGATCATAAATTTATACACTAAAAATGTATGGAAAATTAACACAAAGAAAAAAGCACGCAGGTGATCAATATGAACATTAATAAAATTTATCGGGTCGAATTAAACATAATGTATTCACAAACAATGATAATATTTTCAAGTGAAAAAAAACGAGAACTTCGTAATTGGAGCTAATTTTCAGCATGTGATTAGTTCTACGCATAAAAGTCGCATTTTCTATGAAACCATCGTGGGCGGTGGGACTATTATGTGTATAATGACAATTAGTAGAAGCTTGAAAATTATATGTATGATCCATTAAAATAGCGAGAAGACAACAGAAAATTCGGGTTGCTTGGATGACGTTCACCGAGCAAAAGGAAACTGTATGTTTGGTAACAAATTTGTTTGGGTTCGTGAATAAGCAAATTGCTGTAATAACCACTAATGGGCTTAAAGTAACGGAATACATATGCCTGGGATTTAAAAAAAATGGTACTTGGATAGTAACCTAGGGTACTCCAAAATTATTACAATTAAAATTAAATCGTACAAGGTTGTTTATTTTAATAAATTTTACTTTAAATTTCACTTTTTGTTCCTTTCAATAACCACTATAAGGCAAAACAGAAATTAAACGTGAATAGAATATTCCACAATTTTAATATATACACTCAGTAGCAAAAAAAAAGCCGAGCAAAATTTTGCTTCCAAAAACCGCGTTGTTCAACCTCCTGTAAATTTGTCAATCATCCATATTTTTAGCTGAAAATTTCACAACATCATACAAAATGTATAGACCTTATGTGGTCAAAATTTCATGTTGATAAAATTTATATATTTGAAGTTACCATAACATATGTGAAGAAAGTCATTTTTGGACATAGCAATTTCAAAAATCCGTATTTCTTTGAAAAATTTAGGTAGCATATTACAAATTTCTCCATAGCTTATAAAAGTACTGAAAATAATGTGGACAAAATTTGAACTGTTTTCATCAAGTGGTTTGGACTACAGCTGGCGTCAAAGTTGACGCACCAACATGAGCATTTCCCTTTTTCACCCGATACTGACCTTGCTGAAACATCGGTGCAAAAAAAAAGCCGAGGTGAATTTTATTAATAATACTGTATAACACTGTATACATAGTTTACACAAACCAATTCATACTGAATGCCATATTTGCAAAGTTCTTCGTAGATTACACTAGTTGTTTGGGATATTTCAGGCGTAACAAATCATGTGTATTAATAAGATGAATTCACCTCGGCTTTTTTTTGCACCGATATTTCAGCAAGTTCAGCATCGGGTGAAAAAGGGAAATGCTCATATTGGTACGTCAACTTTGACGCCAGCTGTGGTCAAACCCTTGATGAAGCAGTTCAAATTTTGTCCACATTTTTTGTACTTTTATAAGCTATGGAGAAATTCGCAATATGCTACTACAAATTTTCACGAAACTACGGGTTTTAATTGCTATGTCCAAAATGACTTTCTTCACATATGTTATGGTAACTTCAGATTATAAACTTCATCAACATGAAGTTTTGATCGCATGATTTATACATTTTTGTATAATGTTGTGAAATTTTCAGCTAAAATATGGATGATTGACAGAAGTTACAGGAGGTTGAACATGGAGTTTTTTGCTAACAAAATTTTGCTCGGCTTTTTTTTTGCTACTGAGTGTAAGTATTGCTGGTTGCAGTTGTGATTGGACTCTAGAAGTGCTTTTTGCGCATTTTAAAGTGTGATTAAAGTGCACGTTTACGTCAAATCGTTTTGTTGTCTTCGGTGCACTTATCCTCTATGCTGAAAGGTATAAGTTAACTGAAGACAGGAAACGATTTGACGTAAACGTGCACTTTTATCACACTTTTTCTGTTTTTGTCGGAGTACATGTTTAACTGCAATCAGCAATATAAGTTTGTTTTAATTGTACTAACCTTTGTCGGACTGTCGCTGTTGTGTGCCCTCTCGGTTTTCCGCAGCATACCCGAAATACATGGAATATGCCGAATATGAAGCAAAAGATGATGGGTAGAACCAGACCGTAGGTAGCCCAATGACAGTATGCGATATGGCCTCCCGTGAAGAATGTCGGAGTTGAGAGCCCATTCAGAATGCACCCACAATTTGTTTCAACACAAGTGTCGAGCACATACTGCCAATGATGCCATGCTACGGCCGTTGATATGCAGCAGATAAACGATAACGCACCGATAAGGGGATATAGATAGGCAAGACGCCTTTCACTGTCGTATTCGTTCATGTTGAATCACCGTTCCAGCCAGAATATTGACACCTGTAGTATATGAATTTTGAATAATTCTGATTAAAATTGACTGTAAATTTTTCAAATTGTTTATGAAATCAATTACTTTCACACGGGGCGTTACCTTGCTTGAAGGGAATCCGATCAAAACAAAAAGTCGCTCACTAAATGGGTCTGCACGCGCGAAGAACTAATTCGTCTTTACGAGCGACGCCACGATCAACAGTACCACATACCGATTGAAGTTATTACGAACACCGAGGGAACGAAGAATATTACATAAAAATACAGGTTCCATGTTGGCCAGGTATTGGTGTTTGTTTGCAACTTACCTGTCTCATTGTTATTGATTGCATATGGCATTACACCAACACTTCGGACTACTCACCTGTATTTTGAGCTATGCGCATGCAACCACTTCTTGCATGTGAATTTTGGCACGGCATATTATTTTAGTTTTGAAATATTTCATTCACGCTTCTATCGATTTACACGAACTTACGTACGTGATCTTGTGACCTCGTGATGTGTTCTTTCAGAAATAATTCCATAATTGTTATTAATTGGAGTGTCAAGTTCAATTGCAGAAGCGTGGATGAGAGGCGCCTGAAAGCATAAATGTATACAGTCTTTTCTAGTAAACTCGTGGCATGTGATATAGTCTTTGCTATGGGACGGCTACATGTTATCGTTCTTACTCGGCTTATTGTTAGTCTATTCTAAGCAATGAGTTAAGGGAAGGTCCATTAATTATGTCACGTGGTAGGAGGGGAGGGGGGTTTGGGAAAACGTGACGAGCATTTGACCAACATTTGAAGGTCCATACAAAATACGTGACAAGGGGGGGGGGCTTATAAAAGGTCACTTTTTGCGTGACGTAATTAATGGACGTATACTTTGTCAAATATGATAAATTAAGCTTATCGTAAATGTAACTGACACGGGATTGAACACTTATTGCTTACAACAAAAAAACGTCGCATAAAATGCCATGTTCAGACTACAGAGTTGTAACACGATACAAGGTTATTCTGATGACGGCCTTGTTTATTATTTTTCATTGCACCCTTGTATCGTGTTACAACTCCGTAGCCTTACCAAAGCATTAGATGCATCATCGCCTTATGATCAGAAAACATACAACGTTAAAATTGCCAACGCATGCATGCTACTATATTGGTAGGAAGCCATTCAATTGAGAATATGTTTTGAACTAAACGATTTCCAGGACTACCTAAATTGAGTTTGAGTAGAGGTTTTTTTTTCGTATAGATCAATTTCCTTATAACCGGCTGTATTTTCTTGGCAAATTCAAAGGTGTTTAAAGTTTACAAACAATCTGCATTTTATGTAGTTTTCAAGCACACGCATGTACATAATTTAATTTTGCTCACACAATCAGCATTGCACTACATAGTACACGTTTTCAAGTGTTTTTAAAACCTATATTTATGGGCAATTTCGAACAAAACTGGCTTTTCTTGGGAATACGGCTTTAATGTTATAAATACAGAAAGCCAATCGATTGTCGCATGTCATTGAAAATTCAAAAGATCATTAAATTATCCAAATTTATCATTAAATGTTTAAATGATTATATTTATCATTAAATGGTTCCAAATTTTGGAAACAAAAAAAAAAACGTAGGAAAATTATGCGTACATCCGATGTATACAATGTCTCGTTGGTGATTTTATACTTAAACGGAAAAAAGAAGAACCAACAGGAGATTTTAGAGATAGACACAATCGAATGGAGCTATAGTCTCACAAATGAGCCATTTGCCCCATGTACCCCCCTAATATGCTGTTTCCACTGACGCTGAACACTCGGACTGGCGAGTCAGCTGGATTTTCAGTTGCTTCTGTAATCGACATGCCTGTTCACACTCGGTGCGTATTTTTGCTAATAAATCAGCCTCAGTGAAAACGACCTATAAGTAGACACGTGCTCGTAACCAGCATTTTTGTTGGTGATGACAGATTAAGAAAAAGGGCTTCAGGCGTGATATGTTTGCATCATGTAGTAATTACATTCAGTTCGATAAAGCAAGGTAAAGTCATAAAGTTGGTAAACAGCGAATTTTAGTCGTAACTTAGCGATAATTAGGTAAACAAATAAATCTTATGGATGAAGGGCTCGCTCCAATTTCTAGACTGTTTAATGCGGATGAAGACACCACATAATGACAGTCATTTAGCAAATCACCAGGTTAATTCAATATCACAAATCAGGTAAATTCAACAAATCATTATTGTTTTTTTATCAAATTTAACAACTCTAATTTGTGTTAAACTTTAATAACCTAGATGTATAGAAGAATCCAGGTTGAAAACAGAAGAAGACACCGAGTGGTGATAAATCTGACAGCTCCCATGTTAAAGTATAGGATGAACGTTTTAAAATGCTTCTAATAAATTCAAATGAAATTTTAATTAAAAGCGGTTTGTTGTATGATGTGAGAAAAATCCTAAGCTGCAAAATGGGGGCATTATTTTTATTTATTTTTTATTTTGCTAAAAATGTCTTTATTGAGTAGTTTTGTATTTTTCGAACATCATACAACAAACCGCTTTTAGTTAGAATTTCATTTGAATTTTTTAGAAGCATTTTGAAATGTTCGTCCTATACTTTAACATGGGAGTTGTCAGATTTATCACCACTCGGTTTCTTCTTCGTTTTTCAACCTGGATTCCACCATCTCATCTTTAAGCGCGGAATCAGGCGACAAAGCATTTTTGAACATTAATCATTTTCGGAGACCTACGAAATGAGATTTGCCGGACAGAGTTCAACTCAAAAAATCGCAAAACGATCGAGTCTACGATTGAGTTAAAAAACGGTTGAAACGCATAATGTATAGTTATTATAATTTATTTGCTCACACAAACAGCAGTACTTAGTTTAGGTGCCATTTTCGTACAATGAAAATATGTAAAATATAACGACGATCACATCTAGCAAGTGTACCTTAACATACATAATAGAACCCATCTTAAGGAAACACTTGTATCCAATTAATCATAGGTCTACCGACGTTCGGCAGAACAATCAACAATGATTTACAACTGAAAGTTTTGCCAACCATCGGCAACTCACTTTGAATTTACTTTGTCGAACCTAGAGATTTTCTATTGTTTCCTGTTATCATCTTGATTAGGGAAATCAATGATTACATGTATTGTGATCGTAGTTCTTTTAACTTCCTCGAACTTCCGCCAGTGATGTTCCATAACACATATAGCGAACTCAAAGCTAGTCCAACTCCTCCTCCGATGGCACATTTTCGCAAGCCTGCTGTGGATTTGTATAACAAGCCGGTGGCACCGCCGGCCGCTATCGTGTTGACTTCATCATCCTCACCACGCGCCCACTGAAGCACTACGCCAAACACGGAATACATCACTGCTAACGTGCCAAGTGTATTCGCCGTGCCTGCTCCCTGTTTCATGACGTGATTCAAAAGCCTAAGATGAGATTTTAATTGAGAACGGTTGAAATGCCTGATTGCATATTAGTTCTTACTGTGTTCGTCGCAGCTTTCCGGTTTGGTTGGCCAACGCTGTAGCCCGTACTCCATTGTAGAAACCAGCTGCACCGCCTATTCCTGCTCCAATCATTGCCGATGACCCGATCTGAGAGAACGCAAGTTCGAACCTTCCCCGCTGCTTGGAAGCCCCTCGGGGAAGATGAATTCTGGTTGTGATTGAAGGTAGCGGGAATCATAGTTCAAATACGGAGACAAGGGTTGAATTTGCTGGGACGGTAGCGCTGCAAGAATCAAAACATCGATCATGCATTGAGGTTAAATATATTAAAAAACGATATTGCATAATGATTAAGTTTATTGACTAGTCCAAATTACCAGAAGAAGGTGCTCCAAACGATAAAGGTTTACTCAAATAGTCGTCACTCATGATTGCTAAGATATTATTAATTGGAAACAATGAAGTTTTGGTAAATTTAAAGGAAAAATAGTTCG
The DNA here is from genome assembly GCA_034211315.2 of Aedes japonicus. Taxonomy (NCBI): domain Eukaryota; kingdom Metazoa; phylum Arthropoda; class Insecta; order Diptera; family Culicidae; genus Aedes; species Aedes japonicus. Next base: position 200,720 of record JASCZW010001488.1, read on the forward strand.
AAATCACTAAAATACAGTATAATCTGCGCTGTGCGCTGGTGAGGATGACTATTTTTGACAGAATCGAGCGAGTGACAGTCATTAATTCGATGTAAGCCATGTAAGCCCACAACGAGCACACGGTTAAAATTTAATATTCATTCATAACTTAAGTCGAATTCGAAGCAAACATTTTCCTCGGAAACTAGATTTACTCTGAAAAAATTCTCTCGTTATACCGACAATTAAATCATGGTCAAGATGACTATTGCATATAATGGTTACCTTACTCGATTCTCTTCAGCCGTCTCAACTCATCCGAGGGGGAGAATAGACCTGAATCTATATAGAGTCAAGTTTGAACTAAAAATCTTAAAACTTAAAAGAACAACATTGAGTCAATGAACATTTTAAATTTATATCAAAATTTAGATTGGTTTGAATAACGCGTTTTAAATCTTCAAAATTGTGTCGGTTGATAATGATTCCTCCACAACTCCGTTCCCAAATTAGTCAGATTTAAAAATCGGTTCTGCGTCATGGTACTTCACAGTCATGTTTTATGCGTCTTATGGCTGAGAAGCTCCACTCGCATCCAACTGAGCTTTTGGGAATGGAAGTTAACACCTGGAGCTACTTTCAAATTTCGATTCCGCTCGCAAGGTTTCCAAAGTTATATTTAACTTTTAATGGCGCAAACATTTCGAACGACAGCTGCTTGGGATTGCAGGTTTTGTTGTTTTATATTTAGAGCATCTGAATAATGGTCTATGAACTCCTGCAAATTTGTCTTATTTAAACGCGACAACGAGTCAGCTGATTCAGCAAATGGCATGTTTTTGAACATCTTCTCCAGATGTCCTACAACATTGTCGATTACCTATTAAAGAGAGAAAAAAAAACACAAAATATCTGAACTGCCGGTAATCGCAACGCATTCTGAATTTTTATCAGTTTTTAGTTAGCAGCATTAATCAGTTTATATATTAGTCTTCGCTGCTATAATTCTCCTAATTCACTCATCACAGTTCCTCCATTGATTATGATCTCTCCATGAAGCAGGCTATTTAAGGTGTTCCAGATCAACTTCGACCTATTTTATTTCCCCATATTTTTATTTAACATGTCAATTGCAATAGAAGAATTTTCACTGATGGGTCGCGCATTGATGGATCCAATGGTTTCGATGTCTACTATGAATACCCATCTGCATTCCGGAAATTTCAGGAACCTTGTTCCGTATATGTTGCTGAACTGGCAGCAATCAATTTCGCATTGGGGATTATTTCCAACATAGTCCATTATTTCATCTTCTCGGATAGTCTCAGTTCTATTGAAGCCGGTCGATGAAAACAGTGAGGCACTCATATTATTTTCTTTCAAAAATAAGGGATGAGGTGTGGGTGTTGATCGATAGACCATGTATGATTACTTTTGTGTGGGTCCCCTCACATTGCTCAATGCCAGGCAATGAAAAGGCGGACTCTCTAACAAAGGTGTGTGCGCACACAAGAAGGCGAGATTTTTGAAAGAAGAATTTCACATGATGAACTTTTCCCATTAGTACGTCAGAGTTCTCTTCAAAGTTGCCAAAACGACTGGACTAGTAATTCTCTTGGGTGGTTACATTCCATTTTTTTTTTTCCCATTAGTACGTTAATTATCGTTAATGAAGAAACTTCTATCTCCATATTTTGCTTATCGACATTCGTTAGCTTTGGAACTTTTAATCAATCTGGGGAGTCTATATTCTACTAAATTGTTCGTACAAGTGAAAATAATATCGTGAATTCTAAAAGGCACCTTTAAACAAAGCTCATTATTGTTAAACTTTCTTGAATAATAAAATTAAAATACGTATTTGAAAAGTGTTTCAAATCTTATGTTTCTACTTAACAGACTCTACATTTTACTGTAGCTATTATTTTAGTTATGAGTCTTAGGGTTTTGATATTAATAGAATTGAATTATTAGAATTCAGAATTATTGCAGGTTAATGCGTAGGGCTTTTGTTAAGCAGTATTTCGAAGCAAACGCATAATATAAAAATAAACATAATTACCCAAGTAAACACAAGCATTATATTATTGCACTTCAACCCAAAATCAACATCGGTAACGTGGGATCGAATCAATTCAACAGTTGTCAAGTAATGAAGCGCTTGATTAGCTTAAGAATGTAGTGATGCAATGAAATAATACTACTTTAGCAATGTCTTATGGCATTACAAAAGATATAGCAAGCGTGCGATTTTAGTGGGGCCCGTTTCAGCTTTAATCCAACTTCAATGATGCAATAGACGTTATACATATGCCCTATATATGCATGCTCTTACAGCCTCGTGGTTACTTGGGTAGTAGTGTATGTATTCAATGATGGGGTTTCCGTCAAAACATGCTGTTAAGAGGATCAGCATACAACACTTTACCGGGTTTCTCTAGGAGGTTGTTGAGTAAAAAACGACGAGAAAAGCATTACTGGTAAAAATGAGAAGTTGTGTTATCAAAAACCTCATATTAGAAATTGGTTTCCATCACATGTGGTCTTTGTGTAAAAACAGAGATTTCACATCGCTAGAACCATTATATGCCTTTGGCGGTATTTGAGTACGATCAAGCGCACACATTTTTGCCAGTCAGTGTGCGGTTGCGTTTCTGCCTTAACCTACTCCGCATGGAGATGTGTGGCAAAAGTGTGTCGTTTGCTTCCAAAAACTGCTTATCAAAAGTCCTACGCTCAATTTCAAACTACTTCTATTAAATTTCATAACCTGCCGAGCCCTCTCGCACCTATCGATACTTTCTCTTCACATCTTTGGTTCTAGCAAAAATTTCTGTTCACTGCTGGGATCCCATGATGTTGGGAAAATATTTCCAATTTCAAAACATTTGAACAGACGCAAACTCTGTGATGTAATGGTGATATATCGGAATTCTCATGGATCTTATTGTCGTTAACTATAATTTTCTTGATATATGTACCAACTTTTCATCCTTTAAGGTACAGTAGGGTAAGTGAAAAGTGTGGAAAAGAGGGTATGCGCACTTTACTCCTTCAGAAATAGTTACTCGTTCAAACTATTGCTGAAGGAAGTCCAAAGTCCAAAAACAACTTAAACTGGAAAAAACAATTCTACAATTCCGTAGAGATTATGAATAGTATTTCATTTCAAATTAAAAATATATTAGGGAAAAATCCTGGGGGGGGGGGGGGCTACAGAATTCTGGAGGGGGCCTGGCCCCCTAGGCACCCCCAGTAGTTACGCCAATGATAAAAATGTGCATATTTTATGATGTACTAAACAGTCAGTAAACTACTTAACCTACTTAACATGTCATTGTGTAAAATTTGATATTTCCCATTGTGTTTGCTTATCTTTGGATATTATTTTACTGGTAATTATTTTTACTGAAATATCACCATGCACCGTAAACATTTTATTTTACGGTAAATTCAGTACTTGGTATTACCGTAGTCAGTAGTTTGCTACAAAAGTTACTGAACAACAGTTCTCAAGTAATTCATGTTAAGGGCCTAAAAGCCATTTGTAAACAAAGACTTTAAATGTCGATTTCTCTTGAATCTTAAACCACTCTCGGGAAATAAAAGCAGCATCTGGTAAAATAATGTTAGTTCTACCATATGGAGTAGCTGGATATAGTAAAATTCTTGTGATTCGTGAGAGATCAGCGTTTAAAGTCATTGTTTACAAATGACTTTTAGGCCCTGATCATGAATTACTCGAGAGTTGTTTTGTCATTCAATACTGGCTCTTCGGTAATTTTTGCATTTTTCGGTGCAAAAACTGCACAAAATATCACCGAACAGAGAAGCTGTGATTAAGTGTGTGTGCATACAATAATGTATTAACAGGATTTATGCCAAAATGCATGAAAGCTTTTTTACTTAAAAAGTGTATATATTTTAGCTATCTTTCAAAATGTGCAAGAGGTAAGAAATTTATTTTTAGCTATTTCTCAACAATAAAAGAGAGGTCTTGTCATTTTCAAACTTAATGAAATTTAAGAAGAAGACAAATAAAATAAGAAAGGCCAACTTATGACGATGCTTTGAGATTTCATAAGCCTGACTTATGAATAGATTTCGTTTTACGCGACGTTGATGTTGTACACCTCTAAGCTTTCTTGTTTACAAGTGTTACAAGTGTTTCCAAATAATTATAATGCAATCTTATGAGCGTCGGAAGTTTATTTCGCTGAGTATACACTGAGCGAACAAATCGAGAGGAATTCATAGGAATATCGTATGGGAATTTGCCAGAAGAACTGGGCCAGTTGATAGCTCTATTCGCGATTACTTTCTTCTCTATTGCATTGTTATTTTTACCCTTCTTACATCAATAGAAGGGTATTAAGATCGCTTGAAAACTCGACTTTTTATCCGAGGCCCACAGGGCCGAGTGTCATATACCATTCGACTCAGCTCGACGAACTGAGCACATGTCTGTGTGTGTGTGTGTGTGTGTGTGTGTGTGTGTGTGTGTGTGTGTGTGTGTGTGTGTGTGTGTGTGTGTGTGTGTGCGTTACAAATAATGTCACATCGGTTTCTCAGCCATCTGTGAACCGATTTCAGTTCTGTTGACGGCAAATGGAAGCTACAACATTCCCATAGAACGTTTTTGATTTTTTTTTCATTCGGACATTTCGTTACGAAGATATGAACGAAACAGTACTTGAAGGCCTATTATAATAGTAATCAAACAGTTTAGTCTCCGATTACATACTGAGCTATTTGTGTACCGATTTTAGTTTTTGTTGGTTGTTAAAGCTATGATATCTCCAAATAACTGGTCAAAATTTCATTATGATTGGATAATCCTTCATGGAGATATGACCAAAAAAATACCTGAGAGCACATAATTGTGAGATGACAATATACTCGTTGCAGTGCAAAACCGAACAAGACCAATCACACCAATCGATGCCGCTTGCATTCTATTGTGTCGCATCTGGAGCGTTGTATAGCACATACAGCGGACTAGCCACACTATGCGACTGTATAGAATTAGAGCAGCATCGATTGGCTCGAGTGGTCTGGTTTTGAACTGCAACGAGTATATTCGAAAATTACACAAAGTCTCCATTTACTATTTTCATCGAATATGTACTTATTAAGCATCTTGAATCCATATCGATAATCAAAATTGACCTTAGGATTGTCTAATAATTCATTCTATGGACTGATAATATGAAATTTCTAAAATTTATGTAATTTCCCCTTTTATAAAACTAACATAACCAGGCTGTTACAGACTATTAATGGCAATATGATAATCACTTCGATGAACAATACGTTCAGGATTGACAAATAGTTAATTTTATAAACTGAATGTTTGACATATCGAATGTTCCTGGATCTTCCTGGGATTTCGAATGAAAATATCTATCCAGTACATTATTGGCCACATTTGAGTTCGTTATTCTGGTGAAGTGTAAGAAGGGTTCAGTCTCACCATCGGTGGATTAATGCGGGTTTTTATCAATCCGGTCGCTTTTATGTTAGCGGAAATGTGTGAGTGGAAAAATACTGTGCGGCTTACCTTCGGCAATGGAGCGGATAAACCAGTTTTAGGCGAAGTTGAAAATTTCGTGAAGGCTTGGTTGCGGAGCTTGATGAAATTGAAGCTGCGTATAGTATAGCAGTTGAAAAGTCCCTTCTCGCCAAGTTCAAATCAAATCAGACGAACTGATATACCATTATGGGAATGGAAAAAAAAGGTCAAAGTGCACATGTCCCATGCCCAGGATCATATTTGCTATGTGCGAATATACGATCTCCCACCGGAGGTTCCCGACCTGAAGATTGTTACGGTGTTATCAAAGTATGAACGCGTAAAACGCATCGTGCCGGAGAAGTTTCCAGTGGAGCTGGGAATACCTGCCTACACTGGTGTGCGCAGCGCGTACATGGATGTAAAGCAGGAAATCCCGTCATCGTTGCGCTTTGCCAACGGAAGGGAAATATATATTACCAAGGAAACAAGGATAAATGCTTCACCTGGAAGGAAGAGGGACACCTGATGGCTTCCTGTCCCAAGCGGAATGCTCGGAGTCAGCCGAAACTGCGTCGACAAGAAAGGGAACAGACCGGTAGACTGAAAGCAACGTATGGTTCTGCAGTAACCGAAGGTACATCAACCGTAGGATCAGATGTTGAAGCTGAGAAGGAATCAGAAACGCTAGAGGTGCTGGAAGACGAAATTGGGGAAGCTGCTATGATGCTAGCGGATACCGATATTCGTAACGATGAACCGAAGGAGATGAATACTCGTGATCGAGTGTTGATACAGTTTGCCGCATTTATGTCAACGGGGATTAGCAAACATAAAGAGTCAGCTAAAATCGCAAAGGAACAAAAAGATGCAAACATTATATAACCCCCACGAAAGAAGAAGACCCATAGTTTGTTGAAAGAAAAGTTTATTTTTGTGTGTTGCCCACAAACATTGCTTATGGCTCCGTAAAGCACACGCATTTGAGACCTTCAAACATAAACTGATTAAAAACAAAAAAATGCCAGAAGATGTTATTGCAAATTCCATACGATTCTCTAATGGAAAGAAGTTCATAGGACGATCGTATGATAATTTTCCTCACAGGAAAAAAAGTTGTAATCGGAATTTGAACCATGAACCTCGGGATCCAGAGACGAGAAACAATCCCACGAGATTATACACGCTTAATAAATCAATTGAACGTGTTTAAGAGGCATTTTTTTCTAGTTCCTGAAAGGGACAACAGGGATCAAGGATTTGGTAGATGTCGCACCTATCTTGCCCTTTCCAAACGATAATGTGACCCACTAACCTCGAGCTTGCCACAAGTAATTGGCATCACACTTTTACTAATATCGAAAAATAATATTTTATAAAACAATAATATTAAATATCGGCACCGTAAAGTGTTATACACACATGAGCCTAACAAATAAACGAACTGATTAGAAAAAAACAAGTCATTTTCACACAGCATAACAATCTTTATAGATTTCATAGATTGCCATAGATTTATTTGCCATTTTCATGGTATTTTATCTGCTCTACACTTCACTATGCAAGTAGTCAAAATGGCATCAATTGCGGTTACGTCGTTTTTCTGCGCGAGGTAAATAATTTATTATTGGTCCACGTTGGATTAAGGTATCCATTTATTAAAGAAGAAAAAAACAAGAGATTGAGCCTAGATTGAGCAATGTTTTTTTATTGACACAAATACAAATATGACATTTTTATAGGGTATAAAAGTTTGCTAGAACTTGTACTGCAGCATCTGCCATTCGGCAATCAACCTCTTCAATTCTGGATCGAGCACTCCTGTGTTCGATGAAATATAAATTTGATTTGGTTTCTTCTGGGTCTGTTTATTCTAAGTTACCATCGACATTTTTCAGTTGGTCGAGTATAATCGAACAATCCATATTTTGTTCACAGTTTTCGGGACACTCATTTAATTTTATTTAACAAAACATGCAGAAAAGCAAAATAAATAAGGGGAATGACTGCAATCTGCCCAAATATTAAGAGCCTCTGAAATTACTATATTTGTAGTAAATTTTAATGAAACATGTAATCAGCTGAAAATTCTGAACCATAAACATGGTGAAATAACAAATGGTAAGTATGAATACACAGTGAAAGTAGCACGCATGGTAAATGTTACCACAAACCTTTTTTCTGCAAATGAAAGCGTTTTTCGTTTGACCATTAAAATTAGTCAATAATTTGAAAAAAAAAATCAGAAAACACTTTTAAGAAAACATTTCTACGAGCGTATTAGAAGAACGATTATAAATGGAAAAGTAGGGAAATTAAACCTACACTTCACTTCACCGTAGTCGTAAATTGCAGACGAAACAGACTTATCAGTCAAAGGATAAGCTTTTTCTTGTGGAATTATAGATTTATGGTCAACTTCACTAAATAATTATTTCCCGTGTAGGCTCATATGTTGACTAAAATTATACCAAGACAAAGAAATTATCGAAGACAACAATATGGAATAGACTGGCAACTTTGATAGAATCCTAAGGATAAAAAACACATTGCGATTGTTCCTGTCTCCTTGCAGGCATATGAAATACCGGAAGACATGCCAGGCTTCTTAATAAGGGCCTGTTCATAAACCACGTAGACTCGTTTTTGAAAATCTCAAAACCGATCCCCCCCAGTTGACATTTCTTCATAATTTTTTTTTTAATTTTTGTGTGGAGCGTAGACTTTGGTCAGTTCCCTCCGCCCAGAAAAGTCTACGCGGTTTATGAATAGCCTCTTAGATGCTTTTAACTCCATACCACGGAGAACAGACATCCATGCTGGAGTGTCCTCCGTGTTTAAATTTCTGTAACTCCTATTTTAAAATTACAGCTCGTTTCCATTAGTTTTGGGGAATCGTGAGTTGATGGCACCACCTGCTCACCTTGAGGTTTGACTGTCTGTCAATTTTAGTTTGGTGAAACCTAAAGTAGGCGGCGCTGATTTTTCAACGGTTTGCTTTTAAAAATTCACACAGTAAATTGGGGAAAAAATGTTTGAGTCTGGATGTCTGTTCTCTGTGTCCATACTACACTTTTATGTACTGGAAAGCCAACGTGATGAGGGACAGAAACACGATTGATCAGATGTTAAGGCTCATTTATATCCTGTGAATTAGCTTTGATTACTCGCTCGTCAATTTCCGTACTAATGTTGCTTGCTTTCGTGATCGTTCGATAAATTTGTTAATCCTCGAAACAGCTTTATGTGTTACATTTCCAGGTGGAAAATATGGTAGCTCGCACGAAAGTTCCGTCTGTCGAGCTTGCTGCTTTTGTTGTCGAGAGCTTTGCTCACAGACGTAGCACTCAAATTCCGCTATCGTGCGTTTTTTTCTGTCTTCTATGTAGTAAATATCTTCTTTAAAGATTGCATTTACCAATAGTTGATTCGATATGGGGTAAAAATCAATCGTTTTGTGAGTCAAAAAACTTGCATACATATCTTCATCATTGGATGCCTGTAGTATAAACTGCGCTAGATTAAGGGGACTGGAAAAATCATCGATTAAAATCGCCGAGTCGATGTTTGGTAGGTAGTTCTGAAAAACGTTTTCACTGAGTCAACATTCGATGAAGAAATAGGCTGTTTACTTACTCTTATGTTGGTTGCCCCGAAGTAGATGGGGACGATTCCCAACGTCAACGATTTCCAAAATTTGTCAGTGATGTAGTCTTCACAGATCATGTCTTGATATACGATTATAAATTTGTATTTTGAGACGAAATCGTAGAAATCACGTACAGCTGTCGCATTCATGGAATTGTTTGTTATACCTGTTGGATACGTTCTGTTTTTCAAACAATTGCCATAAGAATCTATTCCAATATGTTTTCCAAGCTCTTTAACATATAATTCTCGGCCAGTGAGTGTATCGCATTGGGATTGAATGTATAAAATAGGAGCTAGTTTCATTTTCCGTTGAAAGCCCGTTTTCTGTCCAAATGTATACATATTTTTGTAATTGATAAGATTCTCTAAAGATGTAAATGGTTGCAGGGTGAGTGGAACACTGCTATGCCGGCTAAACGTCGATGTAAAATTGAATAAATCTAATCCATTTAGCAAAAACGGTACGCTTTTAGGAGAGCTATCGTGGTATAAGCCCCAGTATTCGTTGATTCTGCGATTAGATGGCATATCGTGAATTAAAATTTTCTTTCCATAGAAGAGGTAGCCCTACAAATATAGGTTATTAATTTAGCAAATATGTGAATTGCGTTGTTGATTGTACTGTGAAAAATGGATCTGTTCTTGCTTTACGATCGCTTGTGAAGCGGCATTCTATTTGACCACATTTCCTGTGATAATCCACCGGTTTTTTATATGTGCTCCACCAAATCAGCACATTATAACCTGCTTGCATGGGGTTTCCTTGTCTTTTATACATCTGTTAAGTACAAAAAACTGTATAGTGATAAGTTTTATTGATTTACAAAAGGATTAACTTACGTACGCATAAAAAATTAGCACACAAAAAATAATAAGCAACAACAGCTTTACATTTCGATACCGGCCGAACGACATTGTGAACAGAGACTGCCCATATCAGCCAACCACAGTACCAGGGACTAATTTATCACATCATATGCAAAACTATTTAACACATTTCTTTATCAGTGAGAGCAAAACCGTACACCCATATATGCTTTCGTTTTCTCAGTTTGTTACGGCATGAGCAGCTCGAAGTGGCATGCAGCAATTCCTTATTCAGGCAAGTTGCAGATAATGTAGATCAAAGATTTATTGTCTCGTAAATAACTGAATATATTTTTCATGCAGTTCAAAGATTCTATTAGATTGAATAGGATTGATTATAACAAAATATTCGGCTAGTGGCGCTAATGAGAACAATTGGTGTGATGATTTATTTTGTGTGGAGAAAACCTGAAAAGTTGACTTCTAATGAATGAAGGTCATTTCTGGCATATCTAGAATATTTATTTCGTTTTTTATTTGTTTTCTATATAATTAATCGACTGTTATCAGGGCTGGAATCATTGGTTGAAAAAAACGGGATTTTTTTTTATTTTCTTCAGTATGATTTTTAAATCTCATATGGGAACGTCCATTGGTTACGTCACGCAAAAAGTGATTTTTTATACCCCCCCCCCCCCTTGTCACGATTTTTGTATGGACTTTCACATTTTTTGTATGGATCGTCACGCACCCCTCCCCCCCCCTCATACCACGTGAAATTATTAATGGACCTTCCCTTTGATATCTTCCGTTTTCTGAATTGCGTCATATTAATCAGAATTATCCTGAACATGTTTGAGTTGAATTGGTTGAAACAGTTCTGAAGTATTTTTAATATTTTGGAAATTTTCATTTTATTTATTAAAAAATCATGATTTCACCTGAACTTCTCACGCTCACAACACGTCAAAAAGCTTTGTTGCTGTTTGGCGTTCTTTGCCTAAAAGATTACAGTGAGGTGAACAACTTCAAACAGAATATTATCGCTGAGTCAATGATTGTATGTGTGGTTGAATGTGAGTGGGTTTTTCTAACACATGGTGGTAATATCGGACACATACTTTTACTAAAACCAAATGGGTTTTCAGTTATGCAGCTAAAGCGGTTAACTATTGCATGTATGCAGTTTGAAAAAACATTGAATTTTTTGCGTTATCAAATGTGATGGTATGTGATGTGATAAGAACCCACCATCAGGATTACCTATGTCTGAAGAACTGTTTTCACCCTGTTGTCCCGAAAGAATAGCCTACGTTATGGCTTGTTGTAGCAGGGTCAGTCGGTCTCAATGAGGACCTTCGGATGACTACGGTCAGAAGCCCGCGTGTTTTCACATGACAAGGGACTGGTGACCCTTGTCCAGACAACAAATCCTTCAACCGCCTTAGGCAACCTCCCCCCCCCATTCCCAGTTATAAAGTTGTTATAGGAACAGTAGAAATTCATAACATAAATGAAGATTTATAAAAAAATGTGAAGATACACATTGTAGGAAATTTCATGGCTGTAAATAATCTTCATTTGCACTAGTGAATGTACTGAGATAATGCAAATTTCTATTGTTCCTAATAAAATAGTTGTTTAAACTATAGTTTTAACTAAATTTAAACAACTTACCTTTTTTTTCCTCTTTTCGGACATGCGAACTGAGGAGTGAGAGCACCTTAGAAGGCCCGTCACTTTATCAGTCAAAAGCGGATTCATTGCAAAGAAACCAAACTATGACTCCGATACTGACCATTATCAGAACCCTAGTGATAATCAATTCAAACTAAATAACATCAAATATGAAATGAAAATTCGCCATGTTTTCCTTATTCCAAGATCATCCTCGGTGGCACAGACCGAGTATTATCACTTTGAACAAGACATAAAATGTAATAAGGACTAAAATATGTTCCTTCAACTACAAACAAACAAATATGTTTTCTAGTTTGACTGAGGGTCTAGGGTTCGGTGGTAGATCTGATATCCCGTAACGCACCATGAAAAGGTGGTCTACTAGCGTTACGGGTCAATAACTTACCGTGAACGCATACCAGTCTTCATATTGTATCATATATTCAATAAATAAAATTTCAAACGCATCTTTGACTGCTTGTTATTCGTATGGGACTCATATGGTTTTATAAGCTGATTTAATATGAAATGAATCAAAAACTAAAACAGGGTATGTGTCCCTTAACTCAGCCAATTATGCAATGATCGATTACATTTTTCATTATAACTCGTAAAGTTTTTAAGCTGTAAGCGAGATTCAACTAGTTAGGCACTTGCTAAGATAAGTTTGATAAGACATTTGGTAGTATGTATCACAAAAAGTTACACAACTCCTTCTATAAAGTCAGAAAAATTCGAGGGATATGGATTTAATGTCGGTCTATAGGCACCAAATTGGGTCTATTCATCGATGTAATTTCGTCCCATTCGATGGAGTTATTAGAAATTGCAGCGTTTGTACGTTTTTTTTTCTAATTTTATGAATCAAGGCATTGCTAGCTGTATTCGATTTACCTAATACAACATTTCACAAAACAAACTAAAGTAAAACCAACGATCAATATGGAACTAGCGATTTGAAATTGGTTCACTGTTGTAGAACCCCTTGGTCCGAAAAACACCTTGAAGTCAACACCTTGCTGTACATATTTGCGCCTTTGTTTTGATTTGCTGTGTTATTTTGACAGAATATTTGAGAGTGTGTTCGTGTGAGTTCATTATTAAGGGCGCATTATTAAGCTTGGGACCGAGCTTGGGACCGATGTGCTAGTACTGAAAAATCGTTTTTGTATGGGATCTACTGGTCGTAGAGTTAGTCTATGGTAAAACTGCCTCGAAACACTTAAGTGATGTTCATATACGGTTTATCCGCCATTCAATAATGAAAACATTATAATTCACTAAACAATTATTTTGTTCCTTCTGTTTGTGTTTAGATGAGCTTCTTGAATGTAAACAATCGCAAATTCATGCATTTCCACTTGAAATTTTACCAATAACAACCTTTTTACTACGTTATTGATGCAACAGGCCATAGTTGGGAACATACAAAAAAATATGTCCCCAACATTGGGTCTACGATTTTCTTGTAAAATCATTGTTATTTTAGCTATGCAGTTAGTTTGTTACGTGTAACTATGTTCTGCACATCCAGACTGAATTACTTGATTTATCGAATCAATTAAACCAAATTTAGATCACTTGAAGATCGTATCGATCACCTGTTCAGCTTAACCAGTGAGATCAAGATGCCCCAAAAGTTCAGGAAATCAAAAATTACGCAGAAGTTAACACCTATAAGTTGATTAATATTGTCTCAATTGCTTCGGATCACATCATGCATCCTAATAGCAACATGATTTTGTTGATTATCGCTAAATCAATGACCCATTTGGTACATAGGCCGACTGAAGGAGCTAGGCTAACATTACATCCCCTTACCCTACATATACATTTCTCATTCTTTACAAGGTCTCACATAAAAAAGGTATCATTAAAAACAAAAATACTATTTCTGCACATTTCAATCTTGAATGATGTATTGATATATGACTAGTCCTGGAAAAGCTTAAAACAGAATAGATCATTCCAAATATCAAAGGTAAAATGAGCGATGCTTGTGTCTTATGCTGTTAAAAAAATGTCTTTATACTGTCGTACACACTTAGAAAATTTGTTCTACACACATAGGTAATTTTTTACCGAACTTTCAACAGCTGAACGTTCGGTAAATCCGATTTAACGGATTTCGGTAAAATTTGGCAAGTTCCGGTGATTTTTTTTACCGGAATACTGTAAAATTTCACCGAAATCCGGTAAATCGGATTACCGAACGTTCAGCTGTTGAAAGTTCGGTAAAAAATTACCGAACACTGTAAAATTTTCTAAGTGTGTAGTTACATTTCAAAGATAAAAATTGGAGTGATCGAAGAAACTTGTTTGATGATTTCTGTAATAAATGGCTTATTTAATCATAATACCACTAAACAAAATATTTAAATGTAATCCCATAGTGCTTACAAGCGCATGCCAGTCTCTTATGAATATAGTAGCTGAAGTTCATAAGTTCAATTTTAATGTAAATGTTATGCTGAAATGCTGAAAAACAAATTGAGCTTTTGATGCTTGTAACTTTGCGCCAGGCATTTGAGATAAATAATTTTGGAATGCAAAGATTATTCCAAAGCGTGCTGCAATTATTAATTAACTGACAATGGATAATAATATGCTATCATTAACAGGTATGGATAAATAAGTTGATTTATTAGTACACGACCTTCAGGCGCACCCCCTCACTTCGCTATTGTCAAAGAGACGACATTGACCAGGCTAAAGCTATGTCAATTTAGAATCCGGAATAATCTGTATCTCGGTAACGGATTGACGTACAAATAAGTTTAATACATAAAAAAAAGGCAATTTACTGTACTTTAACGAAAAAATATCAATACAAATCATCGTTTCCAATGAAAATTTGCACTTTCTTCTTTATTCCTACCATCAAACGCTGCACACCGGGGTCAACTTCCTTGGCACATTTGTTCCACATTATGGTCACCTGAGTCGCTTCCCGAGCCGTTTTTCCACTTTTCTTAAGCTGCCGATTCATTATTGCCCAAAATCTCCCGATGAGCCGGAACTGCGGGCAGTTGGGTGGATTCATGTTTTTATCGATGAAATCTACGTTATTATTGCGGTACCACTGCATGACTTCCCGGCTGTAATGGCAACTCGCCAAATCTGGCAAAAACTTCACGGGACCTTTATGGGCTCGATTGAAAGGTAGTACGCGGTTTTGAGGCATTCTTTCTTGTACAGCTTCGAGTCCATCGTCCTATTCGTCACGAACATTTTGGTATTTGCTCCACAGCTGCATATCCCTTGCCAAATCATCAGTTTTTTGGCAAATTTGTCCATAAAAGTAAACTTAAAATTCGCAGGAACATCTACTCGTGCCGTCGCCATGTAAAATTTTTGGCCAGGAAACTGTCCGAAATCCATTTTGACGTAGGTTTCATCGTCGATGAGCAGGCATCCTTGGTACTTCGTCAGAACCTACTTGTGCAATTTCCGAGCTCGAGTTTTGGTGACGAAACTTTGCTTCAACGTTCTGTTTGGTTACTGGCTGGCTTGATAAGAACGATATCCTGCTCGCAAACGAATTCTTCGAACGGCACTCCTCTCGAGATTTGTGCTTCAAATATCAAGAGGTTTTATTAGCCCTTTGTCGAAGAACTGATTTTTTTTAATGAAAATTGGGCATAATAAATGTTCGAGTCTTCTTTTTCCATGCCACAAAAGTGACATGAATCATCTTGAAGTTTTCCAATCACCTGCAAGTGATAGCGGCTCGGACAATGGCCTGTTAAAAGACCAGTATATATGCTTAGATCTTTTTTAGAAAGATCAAGTATTTTGCGAGTCATAGAAATATTTGGAGTAATGAACCGCTTTGATTGCCTTGCTGTGAAAGTGTTATTCCAGTTTTCATTCACTTTCGAAGATTCCCAGACTCTTAGCTCCATTCTAAGAGAAGAAGCAGATAAACTACAAAAGGGCTCAGGTCCTTCGAACTGAAGAGACGATCCGAGTCTTGCTAGTGTATCGGCTCGTTCATTTCCACCAATTCTGCAGTGACCAGGATCCCAGTATAGATTGACTTGATTACGACAAGACAATTTTTGAAGTGATTGAACACATTCCCAAACATGCGTAGATGTGCATGTTGCTGACTTTAAAGCATTTAGAGCTGCTTGACTGTCTGAAATAATACATATATTTGAATGTCTATAGCTTCTACGCAAGCATATAGCAGAACATTCCAGAATTGCTTGAATTTCAGCTTGGAATACAGTAGGCCACCTGCCAATCGGAATCGACTGGCCCCAGATCGATCCTATCCGTGCTGCCAAACGACTTCGAGGATCTGAAGGAAGTAAACGAATGCCAATCTGGGTCTAAGCAGCTAGACAACAGTGTAAAGTCTCTTCCAGTCTGCGCAAAGTTTACTAAAAAATTGCATACGGCCGGATGTCACAAATGAAGAAATATTGGCAATGGTCAAAGCAAACCTTGACACGACCCAGGACCCGGAGATTGTCAAACTGGTTGCCAAAGGAACTGACACCAGCACATGCACCAGTAACATGACCTTCATCGCATTCAGAGTCAGACTGGACCCCCCCCCCCCCCGTAGTTGAGTCATTCCAGATAGCGACCAACAGCCGTCCCGACCATACGTGTGGGAGTGGGAAAAGGGTCTTCCAAAACGTGAATACAGGTAAGTACAAATCCGCTTAATGCCCGCCAAAACCTGATTCGCCTTTCGTTTCCAGCATTATCTCATTGATTCCTGACGCATCTCAACGACCACAGCCCGAGAGACGAACACTGGGACGCACGGAACATAGTACTATGGAAGCCCTAAGCCCCACCGTTGTCGAGTCATTTCAGCCAGCGATCTGCAGCCGTCCCGACCATACGTGTGGGAGTGGGGAAAGGGTCCTGAAGACACTCATTCGCCCACCATTTCCCTGACTCCCTTTCCATTGATTTCTGACGCAAATCAACTAATCACTACTTCGAGATAACCACACCTGAAGACGCCGAACATAGTTATTTATGAATTTATCACCAAAACGTCCGTGGCCTGCGGACCAAGATTGATGCAATACCATGGATTGCAGTTTTGACGTCATCATTTTTATAGAGACGGGGCGACGATCCAATCAATTCTATGCAGCTGTTTTGGAAAAATTTCAATGTATACCGATGTGACCGAAGCCAAATGAACAGCAGTAAATGTCGTTTCGGAGGTGTTCTAATTGCTGTGCATCATCAGTTAATCAGTAGCAGTGTCGGAGTGTCCAGCGGAGAAACGGTAGAACAGGTATGTGTATCGATGAAGATTGGTTCCAAACGACTATTGCTTTGTGACATTTATGTTCCTCCAAACAAAAGTAAGGATCTCAGCACATTGAACGGGCATATTGAGTCGATCCATGAGCTTGTTAACAGAGGCTCTGACAACGATTGTATACTGGTGTGTGGTGACTATAATCAACCTGTAGTGACCTGTAATTATTCTGATGGCCAGATTCAAGCTATAAACTCTATTTCTTCATTAAGAGCTAGTTTCTTGATTGATGGTATGGATTTCTTCAACATGCATCAAAGAAATCTCGTGCACAACCACCAAGGACGCATTCTCGATTTGTTCTTTAGCCCAACGGATCTTCCTGTTAAAATATCGAGTTCTGTTTCACCACTCTTACCAATTGACCTTCATCACACGCCACTGGTTGTCTGCGTATCATCTTTACTTGATGACGGTGTACCATTGCAGCGGCGGCTGGATAGTCATAAAGAAAATGAATAATTTTTTTTGGCTCAGAATGAACAAGCACATCGGTCCAAAACTTAATGAGTTGGCCCTAAGACCGCAACTCACACCAATACACCCTAAAATATTCTGTCAAAATAGAGAATCAAAACAAAAACAAAGATACTTGTATCAAAAGGTAAGTAAAAGTGCAAGAATGCATGGCAATGTGCAATCTGCAAGGTGTACTTTGGAACTAGGGGTTCTACAACAGTAAACCAATTTCATATCGATAGTTGCACATTGATTGTTGATTGCATTGCACACTGGGCCAGAATGAAAAATTAGCAGGAATAAATTATTTTCGCTATGAAGATGCAATCTTAGAACAAAACTGTCTTAGGCAAAGTTGCAGCTTATCATTAGGGCTTTAATTTGACATCAATTTAAGTTAGGGTGGCCCTTGAATATATTGAAATAAAAATTCTATCTTTCACATTTCTTGACATGAAGCAATACAATGTTCAACAAAGTTGTTCCTTATTAAATTTGAAGCAACTTTGCTGCAAAAACCATAGTCGTAGGTCTTTTGTGTCATTAGTTATGATCATTTTTACGCTTAAGAATAGGGTGGCCCCGAAAAAATTAGTATTTTTCGCCTAACTTTTTCATTTCAAGTTTTATGACATTGGTGTTTTGAGAAATCTTTTAGAACTTGTTTAAATACACACTTTGAAGAAGAAAAAACGTAATTTCATACATTCGTTTCAAAGATATCGTGATTTTAGTCCAAAAATTACGATTTTTTCAAATTACATTATTTTTTAAAGGGGGAAAAACGGGGATGCAAATACGATTGCATATGAATGACAAAGGTAAGAGGTCTCTTTGGTATATAAATACTCAGGTGAATTTGGAAGAATTTGAGGTTAAATGGTATCATGAATGTATGTCCTTTTTAAAATAAAATTCATGATTTTTCTTAAATGTTGATGGCAATGACGAATAAATCACCATATTTCAATAAAAAAAACTAATATTTGCATTGTATTCAGTTTAAATCCATAAATTTGCTAATAGTAATTCAGTTTGCCAAGGGTAAAAATATGCAATTATTATAAAAATACCTATCATGAAAATTAATTTGAGGGACGAAGAAGAAAATATTGAGGAAGAAATTATTTTGACCATGAAAACATAATTTTAGCAACACACTATCTTTGACAAAGTGTATGGCTTAAGAAGCTTTATTTTGATAAAATTTGTAGTTGAAGTAGTCTTTAAATATACAGAGATTTTAAAGATTTCTTTCGTGATCTATCAGTAATATATCATATTTGTCAATAAAAGATAATCGATGCTGTTGTTTGCAACATTTTTTTCTATAAAACACTAGGAAATGACTGGTCATTCGCAAACAATCCGATAACAACTTGACAGCTCTATCCTCTTAACTTTAGTTTTAAGATACTGATGTATACAAATATGAAAACTTGGCTCTGTAAAGTTGATTCGATTGAGCCTGTACAAATAAATGATAAATAAAAAAAATATTAGTTTGTTTTTTATTGAAATATGGTGATTTATTCGTCATTGCCATCAACATTTAAGAAAAAATCAAGAATTTTATTTTAAAAAGAACATACATTCAGGGTACCATTTAACATCAAATTCTTCCAAATTCACCTGAGTTTTTATATACAAAAGAGACCTCTTACCTTTGTCATTCATATGCAATCGTATTTGCATCCCCGTTTTTCCCCCTTTAAAAAATAATGTAATTCGAAAAAATCGTAATTTTTGGACTAAAATCACGATATTTTTGAAACGAATGTATGAAATTACGTTTTTTCTTCATCAAAGTGTGTATTTAAATAAGTTCTAAAAGATTTCTCAAAACACCAATGTCATAAAACTTGAAATGAAAAAGTTAGGCGAAAAATACTAATTTTTTCGGGGCCACCCTACTCTTAAGCGTAAAAATGATCATAACTAATGACACAAAAGACCTACGACTATGGTTTTTGCAGCAAAGTTGCTTCAAATTTAATAAAGAACAACTTTGTTGAACATTGTATTGCTTCATGTCAAGAAATGTGAAAGATAGAATTTTTATTTCAATATATTCAAGGGCCACCCTAACTTAAATTGATGTCAAATTAAAGCCCTAATGATAAGCTGCAACTTTGCCTAAGACAGTTTTGTTCTAAGATTGCATCTTCATAGCGAAAATAATTTATTCCTGCTAATTTTTCATTCTGGCCCAGTGTGCATTGTGTGAATGAGGCTGTTGAGCTGGCGTTAGACTACAACAAAATTTACTTCTATGCTCTTTGGGATTTTCTTCCTGTCATTGACTGGGACGTTCTTTCTAATGAACTGAGTGCTGATGAATTGGCTGAAATGTTGTGCGCTGTACTGAATGATTAGATGGATACGAATGTCCCATTTCATCGTCCTCCATGGAGCTCTGCCTTGCAAGGAAACTAAAACGAACACGAAATGCTTCGCAGTGTAAACTCCGGCAATATCGTTCCGTGGCAAATTTTAAGCGTAGTTTTCACTTGGCATGTAATGAGTACCGTAAACTCAACTTGTCACTCTCAACATTGTACGTTTTACGGGTACAAAATTACTAAAAGCTAAACCCCACAAGTTCTTGGGGCTATGTGAATTCTAAAAGGAAAAATACTACTCCGCCTTCAATGTATTGTCGCACCAATGGAGCTCTTATCGAGCCGCTCTGCAGGATTTTCAATAAATCTTTTGCCAAATTGACATTTCCTGCAGTCTGGAAGGAGTCATTAATGGTTTCGGTACACAAGAAAGGAGACAAACGTGACGTTGGACATTACCGTAGAATCAGTTACTAATAACTGTGTAAGTACATTTAGAACACTAAGTAGAGAGCAAGCAATAAGCTAATTGCGACAGCAATAAGCGTGAAACGCTAAGAAAGAAGAAAAATATGTTCAGGAGCCTTTTCGACGACGAGGACGTTTTGTCAAATTTTTTTTCGTGCAATGGATGGCAGTATATCGCTTATGTAGAGTTAGGGCCCAAACGCAATGTGGACGGAAACGGAACAGAAACAGCAAGTTTGACAATTGTCGCCAATGACGTCAATATGTCCAATTGGAATAAACTTGGATCTAATCAGTTGTCTATCCGACAAGCAGGTTTAGTCAGGTTGGCCTTGCCTTTCGGCTTCCGTTATCACTGCGTTCTAGCCTGTATGGGTCGTCTGTTGATCTTGAGACTGTTTACGGGTTTTCATATAAAAAAATGACCTAATGTATTGCTACCGTTTAATTTCATCTTTACTTTGAAAGATAAATGTATAATATACATTAGTTCATAGAAGAGTGAAAATCAAATATGAGTATATTACCCTCTTTACAATTCTCGCGTAATTCATGATGATGGCTCAAAACCCAATTATAAACAATGACTTTATACGTTGATTTCTATTGAATTGAATTGACTTAAATATTAGTTCTACTATTTGGAGTAGTTGGATATCTTGGGATACTCGTAATTCACGAAAGATCAAGAATTGAAGCCATTGTTTACAAATGGCTTACAGGCCCTAATCATGAGCTACTCGAGAATTGAACGTATTTTGAAAAATGCTTGACGTTTATGATCTTTAAAAACTTATGAGTTGAGTCTTTATACGTAAATCGGGAGTTAAACCATTTAAAATAAAAATGCGCATTTTTACAAAATAATAAGAATTCGATAACTTTAGCAATACTTTTTGTAAACAACCCATATTTGAGTACGATGGACTCACATTCGTCGAAAGTATGGCTACCCAAAAGTGAGTAAATATGGTTAGGAGTAACATGTTGACAATTAGTTAACATCGATCGGATGCAAGCCGATGTTGACTGTTTGTCATCTTATCACTACGAACTATCTGTACTTACTTTTGGGTAACCATACTTCGGACGAATTTGAGTCCTTCGTACTCAAATTTTGGTTGTTTGAAAATAGCGTGTACAGAACTGTCTAAGGTGAGCATGTCACAGGTTTACTAATGTACATAACTGTCCTCTGGCCATGTCAACAATGTCTTATGGCATTATAAAAGATATAGCATTAGTTCTATATTAGTGAGGCCCTTTTCAGCTTTAATGATTCAATGATTTCAATGACTTCAATGATTCAAATGTGTCCTGTTTGGATTGAAACAAAATAGTTTTACAAAAGGAAGGTTTTTATTTTCAAATGAAATTTTATAACTATCAAAAAGACCGGAGGTCAGCGTCGTTATTTTCCATCCTGAGAGATCCATGTCAGAACACTTTCACCATATCTGGCATCTGCTGCCGCTCGTCGTCCCTTGTGCCAGTGCTGCAATAAAAAAGTGGGATTATTATCAGAGACATAGCCTATTATTTTTGCATGAACCGATATGCGTGCTAGATCTCAAAAGTATTCTGATCGATTATGTAGAGATTTTGTACTTCTACCTCTGGAAAGAAACTCTGCATTACTGGCTCCCGACTTCGGCAATCACATGTTAGTTGAAGATTTCACATTTGAATTCTGCGTCGATGTACTCTGCCAAGATGATGTTCTGGAATGTCCGTTCGGAACGTAATAACGCTGAAAGTTTGTAAAGTCTTCTGATATGCAATTCGTTGTGGCGGTTTGCCAAGAAAAACTGTTCGAATATGAAGTTTTTGATTTTTTTTCGATCGTGATAAGAATCATGGAGTATATTGTAGCTGTTTTCACAATACGCAGAAGATATGGACGCGGGCAACAGTAGTGAGTAAATTACAAATGACGACGACAAGTACGACGACTTGTTTGTGTTGGTGAATTTGACAGTTCTACAATTTTCTTGGTAAAAGAACCCACTTTTAAATTCACAAACAGAACCGAAAAAATATACTTTTGAATCAAACGTGTAACTTTCATAGTAGATGGTTTTACTTTTAATTTAATGAAAACTAAACACTTTTCAGAAGTAACGTACAAAATTTTTAATGAGACAATATTCCTTTTTTGTGTGTATTGTCATCTTATCGTTGTGAATAATATTATTAATTGTATATACCATAGATTCTATTGTTTGGTTTCAATATATTCAATTGTAAATCAATGAGAATGTTTTATTCGTGTAGGGACAGTGTTGCAATTGCAACGAAATACAGAGACTGATTTTCGATTTCTTTAACGTGTATTGTATTTGGAATAACGATGACGACGTTAAAAAATCCCTATTGAATAAATAAGCATAGTGGGATTTATGTGTTTTGTGTTGTACATAGTTGTTTGTCGTTTTGTGTGAGTTTCATGTATAATTTTGTCTTTAACTGATCGATATGGCATTTTGAAGACTTACGTTTAGTGTTCTAAATGTTCTTCGTTTAGCTCATAGATCGTTGTTGGAGTGGCTGCATTTAATGTTTTATCTTCGTTTGCACGCCCAATTAAGTTTTTAAGACAGCAGATACTGTAATTTTCACAATAATTAATATAATTAGGTAAGAAGCATGGAATAACCACTGCATGAACAAACCTATGTGTCCGTACTAATTTTAATTGTTTTATTGTCTACTAATCGACTTTTCACTGTGATATATTAATTCACTAACACTACTAACTCTTAGCAACAAGGATATTTCCAAATAATTAGGTTTAAGTAGCAAATACTAGGTATAATTAACAATTTTAGGTATAATAAACAATTTTTGTTCGACAACACGTTGCATGTCTTTTTGTCTTTCAATCTTTTCTCTTCTCTTTTCCTTATCTTCGTAGCGGCACGTCGGCGTAAAACATTGAGAGTTGATGTAAGGTGTGGATAACTACAGGCTCATTTGGAAATGGTGATTGGATTCGTGGTGCAGCGCAACGAATGTTGCGACAGACAGTAATACCAACAGTAACACCGTAATACTAATGGAAGAGAGGTTGTTATGAGCGTGTAAATACTCACCTTGGAGCTTATGGCTGGCCCGATGGCGCTGGCCTACAATTTGCGTGAATTTGACAGTTTTCCTATAGCTTTTCTGTCAAATTTACGTCAACGCATCCGCAACGTATCAATTGTGGGTGACTCTTTACACGGTCGTTTGCAAAAACCCATTAATGGGTGAAAAAACACCCCTCTTCGCTAGAAGTGCCTCTCCCCATTTAATGGGTCAACCCGATTTACCCAATCATAGGTAAAAGCAGTGTATGTCACAAAATGGGTATTTATTCACCCATTGAAAAGAAGCCAGGTTTTCCCATAATGGGTAAAAAATAACACATTTTTGCAAGCAGATTATGTAGCAGTTTGGTAGATTATAAATTCATGGTTTTCATGGTACTTAATCAATGTATGCAATACAAGAATACTTGTACTTGTTTTATTCATGCCTTTTCTGGTATACTTATGGATTCGTCCATTAATAAATCCTCCAATTGAGCTTCCACATCCACGTTAGTTGGCTGTTTACGTGAAAAAATGTGCCAGCTGAGGCTCGAAAATGTTGCTTTCAAATGAACGGAACAGCATTCTTCGAGCTTGTACTGAGGTTATGTCCAAATTTGATGTGCCAATGACTAATAAACAGGGCAGGATAACCTTTTATAATATATAAAAAAAATATATATTAAAATAGATCAGGGTTTGGAATAATAAAAATTCCTACCCTTCAGCTTCCCGTATGAATCTGCGATCAACTTCTTTCTAAGCTCGTTTTTGAGTTCCTCCATGTTCATGTTTCCACCAGCTTTGAACTTTTTTTCACCCATTTTTTTATTGTATGAGGTTTCCTCTAATGGGTATTTTTTTACCCATTGTGTGATTGAGAAATTCCCCCATTTTATGACAGATACACTCAGCCAAATAATCTTTAGAACTTCATAAGGTACAACTTATGAACGATGCTATGGAATTTCATAAGGCTGACTTATGAATGGATTTTGACGTTGCTCTTGTACGCCTTAAAGCTTTCCTTTTCACAAGTGTTGATATATACCTGTGGGCAAGTCACTCTACCCATAACCTCCACATTCAAGGTTCGAATCCAGGTTGCTCCATATTTTTATTTTTTCAACATCATTATATTTCATAAGATAAGTTTATGAAATTTACATACAAATAATTATAATGTAATCTTATGAATATCGATAGTTTAGTTCGCTGAGTGTAGGAGAGCTATGTGAAAATGGGTGTTTTTTACCCATTAATGGGTTTTCGCGAACTACCATGTAGACTTGTTCCCGGGATGGGTTATTGTTCGAACATATCCTCTGAATTACTTTGAACGTGTTGAGCTAACACGGCGTTGCCGAGAGCGTGCGATAAACAATGCAAAAAGTTTCGCTGTCATTGTCCAAAATACCAAAACATTCTTTTGTCGTCCGTTTTTCGCATCTTGAGGCGAACAAATAAGTGTATTTTTGTACGCTTTGCAACGCAGTTAGTGGCGTAATCAAAAGAACAATAAGTGCTTCTTTTTATAAATTTGCACTCAATTATGGCTATTTCTCAAACATCGCTTCGTAACCAGTTAGCGTCATTGACCAATTCGTCGGGCATCCATAAGGAGCAGGCCGACAAATACCGGGCTCTGTTGGACCAAATTTTGCTAAATACTGGCAACGAGCTGGTGGATACCTTAAAGCTCTTTATTGAAGCGAGTAAGTATTGTGGGAAGACTGATTTAATCCTTGTTTACCGTTATTGTTTATTTTAGTTGTCAATGAACATGTTAGTCTAGTTATTTCTCGGCAAATTTTGTCGGATGTTAGTACACATTTGACAAAACTACCGGATGATATCTCCAAGGCAGTATCGCACTTTACGCTCGATAAAGTACAACCCCGTGTGATCTCATTTGAAGAACAAGTGGCAAGCATTCGGCAGCATCTGGCGCAAATTTACGAACGTAACCAAAATTGGAAGGAAGCTGCTAACGTACTAGGTGGCATTCCTCTCGAGACTGGACAGAAGTAATTTTTGAATAGTGGGTGTTTTGGCAAATTGTTTTTAATGTTTTTCTATGCTAGGCCTTACTCATTGGACTATAAGCTGGAAACGTATCTCAAAATAGCTCGTCTTTACTTGGAAGACGAGGACCCGGTGCAGGCCGAAGCTTTTATCAATCGTGCTTCTATTCTTCAGGCGGATACAAAGGATGAAAAATTGCAAATACTGTACAAGGTGTGTTATGCTCGAGTTCTTGATTATCGTCGGAAGTTTATTGAAGCTGCTCAACGGTATAACGAGCTTTCCTATCGTACAATCGTCGAAGAAGGTGAACGCATGACTGCTCTGAAGAAAGCCCTGATTTGCACCGTGTTGGCTTCGGCCGGTCAACAGCGGTCTCGTATGTTGGCTACTCTGTTCAAAGACGAACGTTGTCAACATTTACCGGCTTACTCAATTCTGGAGAAAATGTACTTGGATCGAATCATTCGTCGGTCGGAGCTACAGGACTTCGAGGCATTGCTTCAAGCTCACCAGAAAGCAAGTACCCTAGATGGTTCGACCATTCTTGATCGCGCAGTGTTCGAGCATAATCTATTGTCGGCCAGTAAGTTATACAACAACATTACATTTGATGAGTTAGGATCTTTGTTGGAAATTCCCCCGCATAAGGCAGAACGTATTGCCAGCCAAATGATAACCGAAGGCCGCATGAATGGCTACATCGATCAAATTGATGGGGTGGTACATTTCGAAAGTATGTTGAGAAATTATCGAATATAAAAAGACCTTATTGATTACTAGAATTTTCTCTTTTCCAGCTCGTGAAATTCTACCTCAGTGGGACAAGCAAATTCAAAGTCTGTGTTATCAGGTTAACGGATTAATCGAAAAGATCACTGCTGCAGAACCTGAATGGATTTCCAAGATTATGGACGAAGAAATGTGCACCTAAGTGATGTGGGTCAGGAGAGACATGATAATTATTCTTAAATGATTCATTGTATTTCATAAGAACGATATAAACAGAATTTCAGAAATATTTTATTTTTATTTTCGCTAGGAAAAGACAGAAGTTTGGATATGAATATCTAAAGATCTATTATTCCTTTCAGCTTTTGAATCCATGTTACTCCATTTTACTAGGCTACTTAAGGGGTGATATTTCACATGGAAGTTTTTTTTTGCAACCTATCACCAAACTGCACATCAGCAGGAAGACCTGGAGTTACTTAACCACCCTTGCTCAAAGTCAGCGTATCCGAGCTTATATCAGTCACGTTCTTCCAGTTGCAGCTATTTCCGACTACAACCAGAAACAGGACAATACACCCTCTACGCAATTGAATTCAGGCCATCACTTAATGCTTTCTATTTACAAGAGGGTTCATCAAATTGATCACGAGAGTAATATACTGGTTACAACACCTCATGGAGCAAAACATGGCAACTGACACTTATCTCTATAAAATTGATGATGATTGGCCAAGGTCATTTGCGGAATCACTTCCTATGAGCAAAAAAAAGGTGAATTTATTACACATCCCAACATTAATTGTTTGCTGCATGGGTTGGAATCCAGGTATTATGCAATTATGGGCCACTATAATTGACCATGGCTGCAAGTTGCGGGCCTCGCAGACTGGTTAAAATCACTAGAATGTCTATAAAAAGTTCCAAAAATTTTGTGCATGAGCTTAACGAAAATCTTTGTACAGGTATACATCGATAGTACGCAGCCATGTCCAAACACTACACTGCACGCCGAGCTACTTTGCACCACGCTAGCGCGTGCATTATATTCGCCACTTTGACTCCGTGCTTCCAGACTAACACCCAACACGGTGGGTACAACAGCAATGTCAGTGCTCGTGGTTTGGCTTTGGACACCGTGACTGATGCTTCGGCAAATACCACAGCCGAGTGTCTCCGATTGCAGAATACACGCGTGGTTTATTTATTTTCTTTCTAACCGAGCCGTGCTTGTTAAATTCATTCAACTTATGCGCCCAACAGCCAAGAAAACAAACCAATAAGTCAATTGTTAAATTTTTAGAATCATCCGACGAGCATTGCTCTATCCGTGGCAACCAGTGTCATACTGGGTGTATGTTGAGAGCTTTCTTGGGATCGTAGCCACAATACACGAGCGGGTACACTCGTGTCGCGTGCATTACGTTGCGGGTTTATAGATGAAGACTAGAGACACTAGAGTGGTGGATTACAGCCACTTGGTGGTGTGTTTGCAGTCCAGGTCGGCTCTCGTGGAGAACGGTCTAGTGCTTTTACCAAGGCTGATAGTACGTACATCAACTTTCTCACTTCAAATTGCAATTGCATAAAAACTGCTGGTTGCATCTGAAATCTAATAGGACCAAAAGAAAGTACAACTTCTGTTCTTTCTTTTGGTTGTTTTAGTTTTCTAGTGTAATCAGTAGTTTTTATGCAATTTGAAGAGATGAAGTTGATGTACGTACTATCGAGGTATACCTGTATAGTAAACCAAAGCATTATACAAGTTAATATAATAATTCCTAAAATATTTGAATCTTTAGGCTTGGGACCGATGTGCTGGTACGTCCTGAGCAAAAAACTAGATTCACTTGGAAAACTAGAACAATTTAAATTGACATCACAGATAACAGACATCCAAGCTGGAGTGCCCTCCATGTGTAAATGTCTGTAACTGCCATTTTCAAAGTACAGCTTGTTTCCGTTAGTTTTGGTGAATCGTGCTGAATAGTCTGTCAATTTTAGTTTGGTGAAACCTAAACTAGGCGGCGCTGATTTTCTAACGGTGTGCTTTTAAAAACATACACAGTACACAGTTGGGAAAAAAGTTCGAGCCTGGATGTTTGTTCGCTGTCTTAACACTTCACTTGATCACTCAAAAAAAAAACTAAAAAACCTTTTTTAACTATCACTAGTAAATGCGAGCAAATTCCGTTTAACTCCACTACAGAAAGCTTATCTTTTGACAGTGAAGTGAGGTGTCAATTTAAATTTTCCTAGTTTTCCAATTACAATCGTTCTACATATTAGCACAGAGAACAGACATCCAAGCTGGAGTGCCCTCCGTGTGTAAATTTTTGTAACTGCCATTTTAAAATTATAGCTCGTTTCCGTTAGTTTTGATGAATCGTATGTTGATGGCGCCACTTGCCCGCCTCGAGATTTGATAGGCTGTCAATTTTAGTTTGGTGAAACCTAGACTAGGCGGCGTTGTTTTTCCAACGGTTTGCTTTTAAATATTTACACAGTAAATTGGGGTAAAAATGTTCGAGCCTGGATGTCTGTTCTCTGTGATATTAGTACGCACGTATAAGTATTTTTTTAAAGTGAAATAGATCCAGTCGCTTCATGACCATCCAGCCGCTTCTTCCACCGATGTAGACTTGTTTTATAACCAGCGTTCCAGTAACCTTGACCACTGAAATCATTGTGATAGCAAAGTCGTTCAAGGGGAATAAAGCGCCAGGACCAGATGGTATCCTGAACCTAGCCATCAAGACGGCTATTTTGCTGGCTCCAGAAATGTTCAGGGTAGCCATGCAGAGATGTCTGGAGGATGCCATGCAGAGGCGTCTTCCCAGATTCCGGGAAGCGTCAGGCTCTCGTATTACTGTCAAAAACAGCAAAACCACCAGGTGATCAACCAGTTTTACTTCCGGAATGGCAAGTCAACGGTGGATGCCATCCTGTCTTTCACCAAGACGTGCAGTGGTCACCCTAACGTGAGAAACGCGTTAAAAGCGCCTGTTGGGCTATTGCTAACTCGCTCCAACGGCTGCGGGTTCGTGGGTACCTGAACAAGATTATGGGAAATTATATCAAGAATTGTGTACTGATTTACAACACAGAAGCGTGTCTAAATCACCGCATGAATGCCACAAGGTTCGATCCTGGACCTGCTGCTTTGGAACACGATGTATGACGAAGAGTTGCAACTAAAGTTCCCTTATAGCAACAATCAATATGCAACTAGCGATTTGAAATTGGTTCACTGTTGTAGAACCCCTTGGTCCGAATTACACCTTGAAGCCAGCACCTTGTTATACATATTTGCGCCTTTGTTTTGGTTTGCTGTGTTATTTTGACAGAATATTTGAGAGTGTGTTCGTGTTAGTTCATTATTAGGGGCGCATTTTTAAGCTTGGGACCGATGTTGTAGTACTGTCTGAGCCAAGAAAAAATCGTTTTTGTATGGGACCTACTGGTCTTAGAGTTAGTCTATGCTTATAGGTTCAAGATGAAGTCTATGGATAATCCATAGAAGAGGTGGAGCTAACGGCCACTCACTCTATCGACCTAGTAGAAGAATGAATACACTGCAGGAGACTGGAGCTAGCCCATCATAAAACCATAGACTAACTCTAAGACCAGTAGGTCCCATACAAATACGATTTTTTTTTGGCTCAGTCAGTACTAGAACATCGGTCCCATTGATTGTTTCTAATACTTTATGGTCACCCAACCCTTATTTTGAATTTTTATTCCATCGTATCCAATTCTCACGCTTGGTATCACAGGATCTTAACCTTAGTGATCGCTTTCACTTATGATGATGATGATGAGATACTACCATCTTTTGTAGCAAGGTAACTTTCCATAGCAGTGGAATAATCTGAAAAACGATTTGATCAGGATTCTACTGTTGTTTGTGATCTTCAAGCTCCTGTATGAAGGGACAAAAACGATAGGGCGGGCTCGTAAGCAGAGACACTAACGCGAAACCCGCGAATATAGGGAAGAGACTCTCCTTCCAAAAGCAAGTTCACACACACAGCATTAGAGTCGAGCCCTCGATTGACAGAATAAACCCAATAGATGGGGTCGAAGAGCCGCCCTCGTTCCGCGAAATGTTAACAATAGGGAGGAGGCAGTCCCATGCTCCCTATCCAAATCGTTTCACATGAGTGCCCTGATGGTCCCTCCCTTTTCCCGTTATATATTATGTCGATATGATGATATTAAGTATATTTTGTAGTGGTCATTTGATTGCTTACCTTGTGTTAGAAAATTTGTCTGAAAGTAAAATTGATAAGGGTTAATACCGTTCTTTATTGCTCTGTGTTGTCTCGATGTTACTGCATTTGAAGAGTTGACTTTAGGATGACGATATGATATTGTTCGTGGTCATAGGATAGGGAAGAGAACAGAAAGGTAAAAGGATTAGTGATTGATAACATGCTATGCGCATGTGAGATTTTAATGGTGATATTCTCACAACGGCCGTTCAGAATAGTTCGACGGATGCATATGAGAGAACATTCCCGTTGAGTTTTCGCTCGTTTACTCAATTCCATCATGTTTGGTTATAGAATACAAGAAACGTTCTACAACGTGCTTCATTTGGGAATATCAGAGCAATGATCCCCCATCGCATCTTCAAGTGATCATTACAAGCTGTCCATTTGGTTCAGGCACTTTTGAACGTTGATGGGGCAGCCGATTCACACATGAAATCTGCCGCGACCGACTCGACAGAACGCTCCCATACCCCTTTCTGAACCGAAGGGCAGGGCCCTAGTGATCGCTTTCACGTATTAAGGCAAACTGATTCAGTTTAAACGTAATTAATATTTTTAATTACGAAGCATTTTCCAATGCAGTACGATGAAGATTAATATCGAATTCGTTTTTGAACCTAGGTTGGAACCAGTTCCAACCTGCGATACCCGAACGTGTTGTCAGTACAAACCTGAATCCGATACGAGTTACAAAAAAACCATACCTACTGACGTTTAGCACACAACAAGCCGACCCAATTTTGATACCCGATCCAGTTTGGAACTGGATCAAAAACGAATTCGCTATAAGTCTAGCTGAATGATCAATTAAAGCTACGCAATGTTATGTTCCGGTCAAGACAAAATCGAAGAAATGCAGTTACGTCCTTATGATACTAAGCGCGAGAATTCGATTCATATCCTAGAGGAAGGCGAGGCACCAATTTTCTATCACGTTGCAGGGGGATGTGCTACTTCAGTCAACGCTCTGATACCTGAAACTATATTGAGCAACCAGGCATATTACGCTGTCAACTTGATCATACTTATTTCGCTCGTGGTTTGGCCAATCAGCTGGCTACAATTCACCACTGGATTGGTTAACCGACTGCATAAACAATGGCTGCCTAACAACGGTTGCCTAGCCAAAACCGATAGAGCCGGCAGCTACCTGACCAATGGTTGCTCGCCAGAGCTCGCTCCAGGTTACTGTCACCGCCAGCTGCCAATTCAATACTAGCTCATTGCCTCCCTGAACAGCTCCAAAGCTGCCGAGCGAATTAAGCGAAGGTGTACCCCTTTTATACCTATCGTTCACTGATGCATGAGATCTCCCTTACTTACATTTGAAGTCTGTGATAGGATAATACTTGGCATTTAGGTAGTGAATTTCCTCAGCAAAACTGAGATTTTCAAAAATAAGTTTTATGAACAGGCCCTTACTAGGGAATACTTACCCGATGAAGGTTGATTTTCCATGGATTTGTACAGGGTCGCCCGGAAAACACCTCAGGGCTTCAACATAAGCCTAATTTCACGAGGTTCTGATATAAAATGTGTACGCTTATACGTGAAGTACCCATACTAAAGCCCTAATTGCCTTGTCTCCATGTTACAGATCGTCAATTTCGAGAAAAATGCAGTCGCTTTATCACACTTGGTAATTAAACGCATATTTGTCCCACGAGAACAAAATTTACTGGAATGGAAAAAAAACTTGGCGTTTCTACGATTAACAATTTTTTTAATATTATATTCTAAATTTATTTAACCAATTGTAGCATGTGGCATAAAAGATCAATACTGTCCTATGGCCACCTGGTACAATCGCGAGATTTAAAAAAAAATAATAAGTAAGCTAAGTTATTAAGGTATATTTTGAATTATATTCAGACATTTTCAAATAGTATATTAGAAAAGAAAGAAATTTTGATATGCTTTGTAAGAATGTCCATATAACTGAAGAAATCTCCTACCAGTTGGAAAGTAAAGGGATCGCCGGTATGGTATTCTGAAATGAAACACATTGGTATGCTGTGAAGCGGAGGTGAAAATCCAAGCTTGATTCTATTCGTTTTATTTCTAATCGCTTCTTACAATTAGACGGCACGATCTAAGCAGAGTACCAAGTCACGAAAATACGTTCGCTTCAGTTTGTTCTAACACCGCGAGGAAGGTCAACCTACAACTTACTAACTATTTAACTGCCTCTGAAGATTTGCAGGGTAGCGAGGCTTTTTATGCTTTTAACGTGGTGTGAAATCGCAACAGAAAATGATAGGGGTTCTCGTTTATAAGTGTGCGTAAGACGTGTGAACTGTTTCTCCGTTTTGTGAAGTATTTTTTCTCAGTTTGTGTGTGTTCTGTATACGTTCCTACTTTTCTCATAAATTCAATAAATTTGAAACATTGTTTATAGGACTGTACTGATTTTCCATCTTTATTTGATTTTTTTGACGGTATCTTTTTTACGTCTCATTTGTCTGCTTGCTTTGGCAGTACACTAACAATCGCTTTACTCATCTGTGGAGTACGCTTTTGTTGAGACATGCTGTCTTTCATCATGATGCGAATGTTTACTATTAGTTGTTTTACAGTTTTTTTATTTCTTTAATTATTTTTATTAGATTTGAATCTGTTTGTTAAAACACGAACACGATTTTGACTCGCTTAGGCTTCGAGTTCCAGAGCGACACCGATCTTGTGTCCACCAGTGTTGAAGCTCTTGCCATCGATCATCGTGGGACAGAGTCAGGGTGACACCTGAAATTTTTTTGGAGAATATTAGGTCCGATTAAGGTTTTTTTGAGAAAATAACAACTTACCGTCGCGCAACTTCTGCTGATAGCCCAGACCAATTTGGCTCTGATTGTTAACCTTGGCGCGAACGGCGGCATCCTTATCCAGATCGTACTTGGCGGCGAGACCGAACTTGGTGGCGTTTGAGCCAGAGGCCCACGACAGTTGAACTGCGGTTTCCAGGCGGTCGTTGCATCGCTGATAAATCAGACCTCCGAATTCGCGGCCATCGTTGCTGTGAAAAATAAGATTCATTTAATTTATAATGTCTTGGTATACCACGAGGACATGTTTGGAAAAGAAACGTGATAGGGGTTTGGTGGAGGGGTCAATAAAATTGCTCCTAAAATTTTCTTCGATGTAGACACAAGTAAGACACTGTTGAAAAAACTGATATGTATATTATATGCTAATCCCATTCCTTGTCGAACGTTCGAGTGTGATAGTTCTCTTTATCTCTTAGCTTCGCAATCGAGTAAGTTTCGGTTTTTGGCTTTTTTTTCCCCACGATCGTGGTTTTTTTTGCTGTATTTATGCTGGTGCAACAGCTGGTCAAAAAGTTCCACAGTGCGACGTTCGGACGAAGGAAGTGGCCTTTACAGGCGAGCCTAGTAAAGGACCATCCAACGACCCGTAATCGACACCGAAAGTGGGAAGAATATTGTTCTCCCCTACGGCGGCTATCACCATCATCATCATCACATCTCATCATCACCGCACCATTCCATCGCGTCGGTCGAGGCTTTGTTCCCCACGCAGGCTTTACAATAGCCTGTGTACAGACCGGCAAGTAGCAGCCGCACCATACCAAATTGCCAAACAATAGGTAAACATTTCGTTTTATTTCCACTTTGCTCCACTACTGACTGACGATAGAGGATAATCCCCCTAGCAGGCAGAAGTACCTTTCCGGTAAACATTATTTAATTTTTTTTTATTTATTTTTTTTTTTTGTATTTATATTATTTATTTTTTGGTTTGAAATTTTTCTGGCGGATTAATCCTCCCGGATAACACAAAAACTTTCTCATTATATATTAGTATTACATATATAGGTATATATATATAAATATTCCTTTTTTTTTTTTTTTTGATTTATAGGGAATCATTTTTTCAAATTATTGATCAATCCACCTATAAGTGGATGTCATTTTCTAAATTTTGGATTTATTTTTCTCTGTGATAGGAGTTGTGTATGTGGATTTTTTTTGAGCATGTTTTAAGGAGTGTATCGAAAAGTAGTTATAAACTTCCAAATAATAAAATAGGCATGAAAACATGGTTAAAATTAACATACTATTTCAGTTTATTATAGCTTAACATGTTTACAAAAAGATCCAAACGGAAAAACTAGTCATCATGTTCATTTCTGTAGAATGCCCGTACCTTTGATTTGACACCTGCCATCAAATTCTGCACAGTGACCTTTGTGCACTTCCTGGATGCCGCTGCCCAATTTTTCTTAAAATCGGTCATGTTTTGGGACACTGTACCATCCTTCTTAAATATACGCTTGACTATTGCTCAATAGCGTTCGATCAGTCGCAACTGGGGACAGTTTGGTGGGTTGATGTCTTTTTCTACGAACTTGATGTTATTCTCCGTCAGCCACTGTAGAGTGGATTTGGCGTAATGTGCCGATGCCAAATCTGGCCAGAAGAGAGAGGACTGGTGCTTTCTATACAATGGTAGCAACCTGTTCTTCAAACATTCCTTTTGATAAATCTCAGCATTTATAGTTCCTTTTGTATAGAAAATTGAAGAACGCAAGCCACATGTGCAAATAGCTTGCCAAATGAGCACCTTCTGACCGAATTTCTCCATCGCAACAGTCGTATCTGCGGTTGGACACGTTCCCCAACAGATTTAGTATAAAACTGCGGCCCCGGTAGCGTTCTTGAATCTTCTTTAACGTATGTTTCGTCATCCATCAAAATGCACTGGTCGACATTGTCCAAAATGCAGCTGTACAGCTTTCGAGCCCTGGTTTTGGCACGAGACTTTTGTTCCGGAGTTTGTTTGGGCACTTTCTGCTTTTGTACGTCTTCAAGTCATTCCTGCGCTTGATTCGTTGAATCATTCCGATGCTGGTCCTGAACTTCTTGGCTAGATCGAGAGTAGAGGCAGATTTGTTCCGTTGAATATAATCCACAACTTTTTGGTCCAAATCGGGGTTGCTGGAGCCGGGTTTCCGGCCACTTCTTGGTAAATCCTTGAGGAGCACTCCTTACCAAACTTTTCGATGATGCGTTTACACTTGCCGGGTGAACATTTACTCTTTTCGCAATCTGGTTGTAAGTAACACCCTTTTCGGTGCACCAAGTGTGCAGAATTTTCTTTTTAGTCTCAAATTCAATTCGCGACATTTTGAATACAACTTTATCAACGGAAATGAATGAACCGAATAATCATTTTTGACATGTAAACAAAGCAAATGGCGCTTACACGCTAAAAATATAAACAGTAGTTTATGCGTAATAACGCATCGAATGTTTAAAACTACTTTTCGATACACTCCTTAGGTTAATATAATCGCATCAATAAAATAAATCCATATTGTGTCCTACATTTTTAAATTATTTGTATATATTTTTTTTTGAATTTATTTATATTACATTGAATTTATTCCTTAAATTGAATTAAGCACAATTATTTAATTATCCTCGTGGGCGTTCTAAGTCCCCACGATGGATAAAAATAATCCGAGCCGGGGCTCGGAGGAGTTTGATTGTTCGGATGATGATATTCCTCCCATTCTGTTACCTTTTCCCCATTTACCATTAATGGAGACAGAAAAGGGTTCGGAGCCAACACCAACTGAAGCACCTTCAGGTTCATCCTCCTCCGAGCTTCCCCGCCGGAAAGCTTATCCAGCCGGATCTAAAGGTCCTTTTCTGGTTTTTTTTCGGCCCAAAAGTAAACCTTTGAACAAATTTCAAATTGAAAAAGATCTGGCAAAGTCGTTTCGGAGCATTCAAGATATAACCTCTCCCAGTCGCAGTAAGCTTCGCATCACTCTGAGTGATCGTGAAGAAGCAAACAGGATTGTTGCCTCAGAGCTGTTTTCTTTAGAATACCACGTGTATCTTCCCTCGCACGTAGTAGAAATAGCCGGAGTGGTCACCGAACCGTTTTTGACGTGCGCTGATATCAAGTCCCATGGAACTGGTGGGTTCAAAAATCGTGCCGTTCCATCAGTTCAGGTCCTTGATGTCAGGCAAATGAACCAGGTGTCATCCGACGGCACAAAAAAGCCCTCAAACTCTTTTCGTGTGATCTTCTCTGGAGCTGCCCTGCCGAATTTCCTCGTGTTGGGAAGCTTCGTTTACCTGTTCGCCTCTATGTACCGACGGTCATGCACCGTGACAAGTGCCAGCAGTTGGGTCATACTGCACCTTACTGCTGTAACAAAGCACGATGCGGCAAATGCGGTGAGCAACATGTGGAGGGTCCCTGCAGTACGGACCCCAAGTGTATATGCTGTGGGGAAGCTCCACATGATCTCGCTGTATGCCCGAAGTATATAGAGCGGGAGAAACACCAAATTCGTTCGCTGCAGCAGCGGTCGAAGCGGTCTTATGCAGACATTCTTAAAAGATCCCACCGGCCGCTGTTCCACCAGCCCAACCAGACAACAATATATTTTCTTCCCTGCCCATAGATGATCAGGGCTCAGACTTTGAGGATGCTGAGGAGTACTCTGTTGTTCAGACGGGAGCGAAGAGAAAGCGCGCTACAGCAAGACGTCAACGGCACCGTCAGCAAGCATCTCAAAACGCGCTGACTGTAGAACAGGCTTCCCACCCTCCTCTGAACAATTTAAGAAGTGGTGGCAATACAAAAAAGTTTCTCCTCCAGGTTTTAAACCACTGGCTGGTGACTTTCCGCCACTTCCGGGAACATCTAAAACCCCAGTTGTTCCAGTTTTTTGCCCAGAACGCCAACTACCAAGGCATCCGGAATCTCGACCGTGTCAAGTCGAAGACTCCGAAAAAATGTCTCTTTCTGGGATTGTGGAATTCATCTTCACCATTTTCGAGGTCTCACTGACAACGAGGAACCTCATCAACATGATCCTTACATTTGTAAAACCTCTTCTAAAGAAACTGTCTTCAAAATGGCCTCTTCTTGATTCAATCATATCTTTCGATGGATAATTTATCCAAAGAGGTCGGGGATATGATCGAAGTACTACAATGGAACAGTAGAAGTATTCTAAAAAATTTGGACGCTTTTAAGTTTTTAGTTCACAAATCGCATTGTGACGTATTTGCTCTCTGTGAAACATGGCTCTCTTCTGATAAAGATTTCTCTTTCCACGATTTTAACATTATTCGGCAGGATCGAGGGGACTCATATGGAGGGGTGCTATTGGGGATTAATAAGCTCCACTCCTTTTATAGAATTGATCTCCCCTCGATGACAGGCCCTGAAGTAGTTGCATGCCAAGTGACTATTCGAGGCAAAAGTTTTAGTATAGCCAGCATATACCTGCCGCCGAATACGGCAATATCCCGCAGGGATCTTTCGACTATTTGCCTCGCAATGCCAGAGCCACGGTTGATCTTAGGGGATTTTAATTCTCACGGTACAGCCTGGGGGTCACCGTACAACGACAACCGTTCTGCATTGATACTAGACCTCATGGACTACTTCAACTTGACTATTTTGAATACTGGGGAAGTAACACGCGTGGCTCCACCGCCAAACCCTGGAAGCAAATTAGACCTCTCAATCTGTTCGAATTCACTATCATTGGATTGCACGTGGAAAGTGATTCAAGATCCCCATGGTAGTGATCACCTGCCTATCAAAATTTCAATCACCAATGGTTCGTGTCAATCTCGCTCGATCGACATTGCGTACGACCTCACGAAATGCATAGACTGGGGTAAATTCGCTGAAGCGATCATCGATGGCGAGCAATCGGTCGAAGTCCTTCCTCCGTTGGAAGAGTATCGGTTTTTATCCGGGTTAATCCTCAAATGTGCGATCGACGCACAGCGCAGACCGGTACCAGGATCAACAATTCGCCGACGTTCGCCCACGCCGTGGTGGGACGACGAATGTACTGAAGTCTACCGTGAAAAATCCGTCGCGTTTAAAGCATATCGGAAGCGCGGTTCGCGAGATAACTACGAGCGGTACATTGTTCTTGAGCGTAAGTTTAAGAGCCTCGCCAAAGCCAAAAAACGCGGATATTGGCGTCACTTCGTCGAAGGGCTATCGCGTGAGACGTCGATGAGAACTCTTTGGACCGTCGGGAGAAGAATGCGAAATGCGTCGTCGGTGAATGAAGACAAGGAAAGCTCTTCCCGGTGGGTCTACGCGTTCGCTAAGAAAGTGTGCCCAGATTCGGTTCCGGTGCAACGAATTGCTCGCGATACTCAAACCAATCGTAACGAATTGGATGCGCCCTTTTCTATGCTCGAATTCTCACTTGCTCTTCTTTCATGCAACAATTCTGCGCCAGGAATGGATAAAATCAAGTTTAACTTGTTGAAAAACCTCCCAGACGTCGTAAAGAGGCGCTTGCTGAACTTATTTAATCAGTTCCTGGAGTGCAATATTGTTCCGGATGAATGGAGGCAGGTTAGAGTTATAGCTATACAAAAACCCGGGAAAGCCGCGTCGGATTACAACTCTTATCGTCCAATTGCGATGTTGTCGTGTATACGGAAGCTGCTAGAGAAGATGATTCTCCATCGGCTCGACAAATGGATTGAATCTAATGGCTTTCTATCTCATACTCAATTTGGTTTCCGCAGAGGCAAAGGAACGAGCGATTGTCTTGCGCTGCTTTCAACAGAAATACAGCTGGCCTATGCCCAAAATGAGCAAATGGGTTCAGTTTTCATGGACATTAAGGGGACTTTTGATTCAGTTTGTGTAGACGTCCTTTCAGACAAATTCCACAGTGTGGCCTTTCACCATTACTAAACAACTATTTGTACAATTTGTGGTCTGAGAAACATATGAGCTTTTCTCATGGGTCTTCGACAACTTCACGAATTAGCTACAAGGGCCTCCCCCAGGGCTCTATTTTAAGCCCCTTTTTATAATTTTTATGTCAGAGACATCGATAGCTGCCTCATGGAAAATTGCACGCTAAGACAGCTTGCGGATGACGCCGTTGTTTCAATTGTAGGACCAGGGGCGAACAACTTGCAGGGACCGTTGCAGGATACCCTAGACAATTTGTCTACCTGGGCTGTAAAGCTGGGTATCGAATTCTCTCCGGAGAA
Organism: Aedes japonicus; assembly: GCA_034211315.2. Lineage (NCBI taxonomy): Eukaryota > Metazoa > Arthropoda > Insecta > Diptera > Culicidae > Aedes > Aedes japonicus. Next base: position 240,042 of record JASCZW010001488.1, read on the forward strand.
AACTGAGTTAGTTGTTTTTTTTTCTAGGAAGCGTGAACCAGCACAAATACCGCTTCAACTCATGGGTAAAACAATAACTCAAAGTTTGTCTTATAAATACCTAGGGTCTGGTTCGATTCTAAATGCACCTGGGGAAAGCACATTAAGTATCTGATTCAGAAATGCCAGCAGCGAATAAACTTCATGCGTACTATCACCGGAACATGGTGGGGAGCCCACCCGGAAGATCTGATAAAGCTGTATCGTACAACGATTCTGTCGGTTCTCGAGTACGGTAGTTTCTGTTTTCAATCCGCCGCGAAAACTCATATTCTGAAGCTGCAGCGAATCCAGTACCGTTGTCTTCGTATCGCGTTAGGCTGCATGAACTCAACTCATACTATGAGTTTAGAGGTATTAGCAGGAGTTCTTCCTTTATCAGATCGTTTTGTGGAGCTATCGTTCCGGTTCCTCATCCGCTGTGAGGTGTTAAATCCATTGGTAATTGAAAATTTTGAAAAGCTAATCGAACGAAATCCTCAAACTAAGTTCATGACACTGTACTATTGGTACATGACTCTGGAGGTGAGCCCTTCTTCGAATGTTCCTAATCGTGATTACTCCCAAGACTTCTCTAGTTCTACTGTAGTTTTTGATCTGACCATGAAGCAAGAAGCTCGCGGAATACCAGATCCACTCCGTTCGGAGTACATTCCATTAATTTTTGCAAGTAAGTTTGGCCATATCAGATGTGACAGGAAGTTTTACACCGACGGGTCAAAAACAAATGATTCCACTGGATTTGGTGTTTTTAACGAAATTCATAGCGCCTCCTTCAAACTACAAAATCCTTGCTCCGTATACGTCGCAGAGCTGGCGGCAATACACTATGCATTAGAGCGAATTGCCTCTCTTCCCTCTGATCAATTTTTCATTTTTACGGATAGTCTCAGCTCACTTCAGGCTATTCGTTCGATGAGACCAGCAAAGCACTTACCGTATTTCGTTAACGAAATACGATCTCTTTTGAGTGCTCTATCAAACAATTCCTACACCATCACCTTGGTTTGGGTCCCTTCTCATTGCTCCATTCCGGTAATGAGAAAGCGGACTCACTTGCCAAGGTGGGCGCTATGACAGGCGATATTTATGATCGACAAATCGCCTTCAACGAATTTTTTGCTAATTCCCGTCAACAGGCCTTGATCAGCTGGCAACAAAAATGGGATGCAGGGGATCTGGCAGATGGTTACATTCTATTCTCCCACAGGTATCGAAAAAATCGTGGTTCAGAGGGTTGGATATTAGCCGGGATTTTATCAAGGTAATGTGTCGTCTAATGTCCAATCACTACTCGCTAGGCTCGCATTTCTATCGAATAGGGCTCTCAGACACCAATCAATGCGGCTGTGGTGCAGGTTATCAGGACATCAACCATGTTGTCTGGTATTGCCTCGATTTCGAAATTGCCAGATCTGATCTTTGCGCATCCCTACGGGCCCGAGGGAAACCAGAGAAGGAAGATATCAGAGATGTGCTGGGTAAGCTGGACTTGGACTATATGGGGCTAATTTACAAGTTCTTGAAACAAATAGATGTATTCGTTTGATCCTCTCTTAGATGTCGTTTTAACATGTCCACCTCGCCCCCTCCCCCGTAATACCGCTTCCGTTGTATCGTTACAGCTTAACGCAACGCAACATCTACGCCAGACCAACAGCAACAATTTCGCATCGCCAACCTGCTGTTGAAAACTAACGTTAAGATTCCTACTTCCCCATTCCTACCCGAATTAATGTAATCCCTAACCTCGACCAAGTCGCGAGTTTTTCGGCTTTCCAAAATTAACATAGTTAGTAAGTTATTGTCATTATAAAAATGAAAAAGAACTCGGCTCCGTTATGCCTATGGCACTTGAGCCTCACAAATAAACGAGTAAGTTAAAAAAAAAATATATGCTAATCTATCGCAAATAAACCATACAAGTTTAATTTAAAAAAATAATTCTAACTATTCCGGACGGGTGCGTGAAACTAGGGACAACCAATAAATTAACCTGCACTGTATGCACTAACCCTATAGTATCGGACAAAATATATCGCTGCGCAACATTTTAACATCTCCAAAAATGTGTGGAACGTTTTATATGCTTTGAAAATTTGGAATAATAATGGGCTGACCGAAGCTTCCTACATAATTTCAAAAAATGGATTTTGGATAAAAGTCTACGAGGGAGAGGAGGGGGGCTGTGGTGGTCTTAGTTTTTAAAAAGGAGTCTACGTGGTTTTTTAACAACAGGCCCAAAGTGAGGTGATCATATTTATGATTCATAATCCTTAGTAAACTCGCGCCGCCGAACAACAAACAACCGACACGATATGAATTGCGTCACGTTCAACAACAAAGCATCTACACAGCCGTTCACATCCGGTGTTCGAAGCAAACTCTTCTTCGTAAACTTTTTTTACTAACATCCGCATCAATTAAGTAGAAGCTTCTAGAAAGTCACTTTTTCCGTGACATAATTAATGGACCTTCCCTTAGATGTATTATTATTGAGCATACACACTTAGAAATTATGAATTTTACACTAGATGGAATTTATGCTTGGAAAAAAATCGGGGTGCGTAAAGAAAGATTTCGTGTAAAATTATGTCTCCTTAAATTGACACACACGCAATTCGAGGAAAGATGTGTTTGATTAAATTTATTTTCTCATCTCTTTCAACTCATTCTTATGTGCTCAAGGACGCTTGCATGTGTCGGTCTTAGTGAACAGAAATTTACTTGACATTTTGGTATTGTGTAGACATTTTGTCGGAAACGGAACCTCAAGTTCAGTATCAGAAGCAGATTGATTGAATTTTAAATAATTTCAATGTTTGATACATTTTCGGCCTTGAACAGTTCGGCTTTTTGGATTTCGGCCTTTTGTGGTAGGGTAGAACATTTTTGACCTTATGTGCTTCGGCTTTTTGTAATGGTTCTGTTTAATGCGTTGAAAACAAAATACATTACGGGAAGATTCCCACGAGAAGAAAATATTAGCCTCCACCACAAGTTCAGTCCGACAGTGACGAAATCGAGACGACAGATGAATTCGTATATCTGAGCTCATTGGTGACCGGCGATAAGGACATCAGCAGGAGATACAAAGGCGCATTATGACTGACAATCGTGCCTACTTCCGACTTCAAGGACGCTAAGATCGAACAAAGTTCGCCGAACTAAAAGGTGACAATCTACAAGGCATTAATAGACCGGTAGTTCTCTACGGCCATGAAACAAGGATATTGCTCGCTGAAGGACCAACGCGCCCTTGGTGTTTTATAGCGGAAGGCGTTGCGAAATATTTATGGTGGAGTGCAACGTGGAGGAAAGAATGAGCCACGAATTGCAACAGTTGCTGGGAGAGCCATCCATGATACACGCTGCTAAAATCGGTCGACTATGATGGACTGAGCATGTCGCAAGAATTTCGGACGACAGACCAGTTAAGATTATCCTCGAAAACGAATCGACGTTCACAAGAAGAAAAAGGCGCACATCGATCAAGTGGAAGGCGACCTGCGAACCCTTGCGCAGGTGCGAGGCCGGCGAAGGCAGCCATGGACCGAAAAGAATGGAGACAACTTCTGTATACAGCAGAGGCCATCCCGGCCTTAGTCTGAACGGTAAGTAAGTCAAAGCAGGGCTAAGTTTGATAAAAGCTATGGTAAAGAATGTGTTTCATTGTGGCCATATAAACACACATGGCTCAGTGGTTTCAATTTTGAATGATCATTTGGGCATGCGAAAGCTTTAAAAATCGCAAGATGGTTGCCTTATTAGCTCCCAATCGACCACAAACGCAACCGTGTGACAACTTTGCAGGAGTGTTTTGCGATGTTCAACTGCAATATAGGCAAGTTTTAGCACTGTTTGTAGCCGTGGACATATACATGGATCCACCACAACACATCAGAGGATCAATTAGGAATCAAAACTGTGGGTTTCTCGGGATGAATCGGCATCCAAAGAAGGCCAGGTTATTTTTGTCAGCCACTAAATGTGATGGCAACCGTGTTTTGGGATGTATACATGTATCATCCACATTGACTACCTTCAAAAGGAAAATAATCAACGACGAACACTATGCCAACTTATAAGGTCGATTTAGTGAAGATTTGAAGATTAATTACTACTTTTGGCAAAGAATTTGCACCAGAAAAACGAAAGGGTGCACATAATATGCACATATTATGTGCAGTATCACATGGCAAAAATTGGCTCATCCTGCCTTACCCTCCCAAACCTAAAGCAATGGCTCGGCGAAAGAGGTTGGATTCCATCGATAAAACCATCTCACAAACGAATAACAATTTTGATAATCTCGAAAAAATCTTACTTTTGGAAGGGATAAAGCAATTTCTTAATTTTCACTATGGAGCACCTCAACGACTTCGAATTCACTGATGACGTTGCTGTGTAGCGAAACGCCCATATGATAAGCAGAATAAGCTCATAGATCTCACCGTTGGCTCCTATGCCGCGGTTCCCACCGCCAATGTCAACAAGACCAACCCCTTCCAGCTGTCAGCACGAACAACCCACACTTCCAGCGATGCGGTAGCGGGGCAGAAGTGGAAGATATGTCGATAGTTTCATTTATCACTGGCAACCACATAGCGTCTGATGACGGAGCCTAGAGCGACATAGGTGCACGAAACCAAGAAAGTCTAGGGGTTGGTCATCGCTGAGTCTACGATATGTATGGAGATCAAGTCAGATAGGTACCAGCGCATCCAAATTCGAATTATCAATTCAAACGTGAAAAACTGTGCTGTGTATCAGAAGAACATCCAAAAGCCGCAGGTCTTCATCAACCGATTCCTGGCGGCATATAATTCGAGTCTGGTGGCCTCACAATTGAATCTCAAGTGTTCAGCTCCATCGTCGAAGGTCACCGGCAGAAACCGATATCAACAGAAATTCGAGAACGAAATCGGAGGTGGGTCACACAACCACGAACTCTGCATGCCAAGCCCTGGACCAAGAGGGTCGTTGCGTCGGAGCCTCAACAAGGGAATAAATGAAGTCGGTAGGAAGCTGACCTGGACCAAGGTTAATCTTTCACGTTGGCCCCTTTGCAACCCCTAGGGTGGGAAAGGAAACCAAGAAGTGGGATTAAAAGCAACGTTGAACAGAAAGTTGTTACTTGACTTAAGTGACTTTGGTGATTTTTTTTTAATTTGAAAACTTGTGTTTCATTAATAAAGTCATATACTTATTTACCCGCCCTCGAATAAACGAACTAAGAACTGGCATTTTAAAACAAAAAGTCTGGACTAAATTTCACTCAGGGAGCTACTTAGAACTTTGAGTTTTCTCATGATTTCTACTCAATACTCAATCGGTTTATCAATCAAAAAAAAAAAAAATCTTAGGGTGTCGATTGATAGGCTTCGGTCCAAGTCCGGAGCTGGCCTCTTCGAGTTAGGATTACCCGGGAATGTGTCCAATTTAGTCGTTGACACTTGATACAACCACCAGCTGAGTCACAACTGTTGGGGTTCTACCCGCAACACGTCCGAATGAGTTCAATGTGGTCTTGGGTACTCAGATTTGACCATCATAGAATTTCCTTTCGAATTCTCAAAATGAGATTTGAGGCGTCCTATGCTGAGTTCTGGTGCTATTTCGAATCTGGCCACATCCCATAGTATATCCGAGACATTTCCGGATGAGTCCAATGTAATCTTGGACACTTTATACAATCATTATACTTCTGTTTGATTTATCTTATCATTTGAGGTGTCGAATGATGGATCTCATTTTGTTAACGATATTGTATCATATCGCATTTACTCCCCTAACTTATTATGTTGTCTAAATTTCTACACACCCTCGCGGCATTTGAGGAGTCGCAACAGGTTCGCATTAAATACCAATCGGACGACCTATACGATATTTGGACCAATTAACTGATTGATTTCTCTCATAATCTGCATTGTAAATCAGTTGTTAAGTCAATGTCACCTAGTAGCAGGGGTGCCATTATGCCAGATTTATCTGGCACTGCCAGACTTTTGATCGACAAAACGCCAGACTTTTTGAAATTAGAACAGATTTAAAAAAAAGCGTCGTTCAATTCAACTCCACTAAAGCGTTAAGTGATTTGCGTGACTGCTTATTTTATATCCATGCTTTTCATGTGCTCATATTATTTTCAGTGGTGAAAATAACAAATTAATGAACCTTAATATATTAGTGTGTTCAATCCTTACCCATTACGTTTTCACGCGATTTTGACGTTTATTTTGTTGATTCGTTTGCGCACTCATGTCACTTTGTCATATTGAAGCTGAATTCCGCAAAATAATAAGTGCAACTATGTCGTGTGTAGTTCTCGTCCAATGAATCGTAGCTATTTTATGCGAATAGGTAGTCCGTCAAATATTTTGTCAAATTATGTTCAAATATTTGGCATTGGTCAAATAGTGTAATTCCACGCTTGTCTGTTTCTTAAAGTTTGGAGTATACGAGTTAAAAACAATTACTGATTTTGGGACAACATTTGTAAAGGTTCTATCAACATTTGTAAAACCTCTTGGACCGCCAGATTTTGCCAGATTTTTTAAATGTGATATGCCAGATATTTTTCAAAAACTAATGGCAACCCTGCCCAGTAGCATAAAACATTGTTTTATTTTTAGGTGATCTTTAGGAAGATAGAACTAAATGTAAATATGTAGTCTACGATCGGTTGACGAAATAAATAAATTAATTAATAAATAGAAAGAATGTCTAAATATTGCTGAATAATGCAACGGTGCCCTTATGATACTAACCGCGAGATATTGTTCCGGCCAAGCATTAACAAAACAGAAAATAGGCCAAAAGAAATCGATCCTTGCAGTTACAGTTATAGTTAGTATACCGTGGAAGCACCATATTTGACGCAGGTCTAAACTTGACGCACTTTCAAATAATGTTCGCTTTAATCTGATTTTCACTACTAATATTAATCAAAAATGTACCTGGGAGCATTGTTTAAGCTAGCAAGGTACTAAGGTTGTCAGTGTGTGGCGAAGTGAATAAGCTTGCTTCTATTCAACGGCACGTATACCCTTTGGGGCTGAGTCTATCACTAATTTACTGATCAGCAAAGATTGTTAATCAATTGAATATTGCCCTCTAATGCATTCTCAGTTCGAATTCCAGTGCGGATGATATTGTGCAATACATGATTTCTATGGTGAAATGCGGCATACAACTTAGATAATTTTGGCAATCATAATTTACGCAACCCATTTGTATCACAAGATACAAGCACTAACGTGAGCACACACAGTCGAAGGTAATTTTATCTAATCAGCGGTGGGGAAATATACTGCAGGCTTGAAATTATGACCAATTTAAACAATTCACTAGACATGAATAAGAAAAGATAAAAGATATTTGTGTCCCTGGACAAAAGACACTGTTCCTTCGTCTAAATAGTTATGTAATACTGTCAATATGATACTTACACGTTGGTGTGCAGAACAAAGTCACCGGTCGAGTAACCAAGTGCGAAGTTGTTGGCGGTAACCTTGGACTTCTGCGAATCAAATGCAACCTGGTAACCGGCCAGCCATCCTTGGTAGTTGAACACACCGGAAGCGTTCACCAATGGTCCAGCAAGATCAACGTTGACGTCAGCATCGACGCGAACCTTGTCGTGCGAGTAGGCAGTCTTAAAACGTCCGGTCTTGCTTCTGTAGGACAAAGTGAGAACATTAGCATTGTCGATCTTTCGTCTGTACTTGTAGGTGACGCCGTAGTTAAACTTGGCGCTACCGTACCCGGTTTGCGGAGCGAAAGAACCGTCAAAAGATAGTTTCAGTCCCTTGACGAGCTGATTCTCGACGGACACCTCCGAGGTCAAAGTGTTGTCTGTGTTCCACTTCTCTGAGAAGTTCAGACCGTATTCCTTGACTTTGTACTTGGTCTCCAGGGAACCGAAAACCTTTCCATTGTCCTGATTCGAGGAACCACTGGTATTGAACTCGACACCAGAGTTGGTCTTGGTCTTAACATCTAGCTTCCACAGGCCGAAATGGTAACCCTTGCCGAAGACATCGCGGGCCTGTTTGCCAAGATCTGCGTATGCTGGTGGAGCCATCTGCAAAAGGTTAAAAATATAATTATTTCCACGTATTTTCCTTGCTAATCACATACATAGTAGATCATAGATTTGAGATTGAGAGATTGAATTCTAAATCGATCCTGTCGGGGTAATGACCTAGACCACGTCGAACCAAGCTACTTTCGCTTTCTTCGATTAGTTCTATTAATACTGAACAGGAGGTATGAAAAGCATGTAGAGGATCATTCTTATCGCCATCGACAGTCAGTCAAGCAGCGCCAAAATAATAGTAAACAATATAACCATCTTGCTCTTGCTTCCCTGTGTAAACCACGTTGAACCACTACCAACAAGCCAGAGAAAGATTATTTCATCAAACTTCATGAAGTATCACAGTTGTGTTGTGCCCTTTCATCGTCGCGTTTGAGCAAAAACACGTTCTAAAAATAAGGACCTGTGCATTGAGAAACGTAAATAAAAGAAGGTTCAAAAGCACGCTAGAGTCATGCTTTCTAACGCAACAGTAAAATGCAATGCAAACGGCGAGTCTGCTGTGCTCTAATCACTGGGCACGAGTTGCAAAGCGCACTGTTACTACCGACGTGCAGCCGCTGGTGTATCTTCAACGGGCATTTTGATTCAAGTTCGTCGTCATATAGTTGTTTATGTGCACAAGAGTTTACATGCAAACACAGCGTCCTGTTTGGTTGTCAATAAAATGGCAGTCGTTGTGTCGGCGAAATTGAAATTATAAAATGGTCAAAGACCTATATACCTTTTCACATTCTAAAGCACACTAATCTAATTCTTAATGGTATCGAAGTTGTCGAAATTTACGTTGTTGGTACCATACAAAATGCAATCCCTAACTGTACAACTAAGATTGATTAAATAAGATTTTAACATATCAAAGTGTTTTTTTAAATAATTTATTTGTGGTATTTTAGATGCAAAACAAACAGCTATGATGTGGTTACTCTTAATATAGTCATCCAAAAAAAATGCTCTAAATATTACGACAATTAAGGGCACCTCATAATAACATTAAAAAGTTTGCTAATCGATGGAAAAATTATTCGAGAATTTGCGAGTCTCCACTAGCATTTTCTGTCTTAACATTTGTGTCACTGTCAAAGAATAGTGGAGACACACATGTTAGATGTCAAGACAGATCTGTTCAAACAAAACTTGACAGAAATGTTAGACATTTTTTTAAATAAACATGACGAAATTCAAAATAATGCTAAAAGAAGTGTTCAGTTCCATAAAATTGTTTTTAGAGACTCCATAATTGCTCTAGATCCTAAAAAATCGAGATCGGTTACTGCAATTGTTAAAATTTTATGAAAATGTCTTAACAAATCTTTGAGCTAAGCCCAGCATCGAAAAAATGTCAGGTTGTTTGCCATATGCTAAGACAGATCTGACAAGACAGAATTTGCTAGTGGAGACACCGGGTCACGCTTCAGAACGAATTCGAAATATTGAACCCTCTGTTCCTCTAGCATTTTCTGTCTTGACAGATCTGTTTTAACATATGGCAAACAACTTGACATTTTCTCGATGCTGGGCTTAGCTTAAACAAATTTGTTAAGACATTTTCATGAAACTATAACAATTGCAGTACACGATCCCGAAATTTCAATTGTATAGAGCAATGATGGAGTTTCCGGAAACAATTTTAATGAATTGACAATAGCATGTAGCATAAAGAACTCCAAAATCGTCATGTCTATTTAAAAAATGTCTGCTTAAAAGTCTAACATTTATGTCAAGAAATATGTTTGAACAGATCCGTCTTAACAACTTTTTTTCGGTCTTAACATTTGTGTCACTGTCACAAATATGGCAAGTGGAGACACCATTTTAGATGTTAAGATGGATCTGTTTAAATATATTTTGGACAGAAATGTTAGACATTTAGACAGACATTTTTTTCAAATAAACATGAAGGAATCAAACACAATGCAGCAAAAATTGACAATTGGTTGAACTTGTTTTGAGAAATTTATCATTGCTCTAAAAGCTGAAAATTTCACAATTGTGTGCTGCAATTGGTATTAATTTGATAAAAATGTCTTAACAAATCTGTTAGAGCTAAGCCCAGCATCGAAAAAATGTCAGGTGACTTGGCATATGTTGAGACAGATCTGACAAGACAGAAAATGCTAGTGGAGACACCGGGTTAGCCATACCTTTGTTAAGATAGATCTGTCAAGACAGTAAATGCTAATGGAGAAACCGGATAAGATACGGCCGGTAGAGTGGCTCGGCACACGAGTGCGTCAGTTTCTTTTCAAAACCATGCGTTTTGTCAGCACCACATTTTGCATGTGCAAGATTACATAAAGTTTTCTAGCGTTTGATTGATTGCAAATAATTTTTATTTTGTTGATAGAAAAATTAGAGGTGAGTTAAATCAGGACCGCGTTGGTGTATAGTAATACTGGTATCATCTTATGTATGCATATGATAACACATATGGTTGGATATTATTGAAATGTTTTTATCATTTTGCTTCGAACCGTCCCTTTTTATGGATTTTGCTTGATACTGCACTTTCGTGACTCTCCGCTTTTTGGGCCATATTATGGAGGAATCCAAATAACGCTAAAGTTAGGTTAAACGTCGTGAGAAATGGGGTTACGAGCTGTCTAAGCTAAATACCGTGAAGAACCCTAACTCTGCGCAGCGGCTTATTATGCGCATTTTGCCAAAATTTTGCAGTTAATTGCAAGATTGTCAAACTTTATATTTTGTCCCATACACAAGAGGACAACATCTATTTACATGTAGAAATAAATTCAAAGAATATTCAACTAAACATTAGTTTGGATTGTTTGAAAATGCACAAAATTAGGACATAAGGTGCGCAGAACATGGGGCCTTCACGGTAACTGGTGATAAAAAAGCAGGAAATCGTCGATGACGATATTTACCAATTCCATACAGTTTAAAAATAGCCAGGAAGTAATTATTAATTTCAGTTTTAGATACTACGATGTGTAAGCTCAGTTTAGCTTTACTTGGATCCTGATTCAACGATAGTATATAGCACGCGGACCGAAAAGATTGCAGTGTTCGACATTAGCTCTCAGCTTATGGTTCACATAGGACATTGCCGATAAATGAGGTAGACATTAATTGAATCAACATGAAAACATGGGCCAAATTAACAGCTGTAGGGGACATCAACTTGTGGGTTGATGTCCTAAGTACAACTGATTCACAATTCATAAAATAGGCAGAGGGGCCACACAATCTTAATTTAAAAATTCCAGCATTTTTCCCTTATTTTCCCCACAGGAAAAATGAGTTAATATACATTGGATGAAAAGATATTTTTGAAGTTACCGAGGAAATAGTTCAATTAGAAATTGTGACTTATCAGGTTTCTTGCGTATTGCGCAACCTGCTCTGGTCTCTAAATTTGCAAACGAGAAAAAATATCGCTTTATAAAGGGTAGGGAACGGCTTAAGCACCCCGGGACCCTATTCCAAGCACGGGATAAACGTTAACGTACAACGCTCATTTTTTTGCAGTATGGTGCTCCACTAGATAGAGATACTAGACACTAGATTGATTCCTATCCTAAGTCATTCGTTTTTCAAGTCTCTAGAAGCATAAAAATCGAAGAAAAAAAGTAAAGCATTCGAGGTTTTCGAGTACAAAATGATTCACGTGCGTTGTTTGCATATTGTATCAAGGGCTTCGTGATTGCAGCGTCGTTGATAGTTCGTAGACAATTCTCTGAGTTTCCAAACTCTTATCAGTTTGGTTCAGCACCAGACATTTTTCCTTTATTTGAAAGCCTCGCTCCATCGTTGTTCTTTTTTTCAATTCTTCTTTCACTTTGTGAGCAACTGCACCCCTCAGGTCGTATTCATCTACGAACTTTTCCAAACACAGCTCCAGACGCGTTTTAGCTATATCCTTGATTGAGTTAGAACATCAGGGTTAATGCAGGTGGCGTAACGCGTTGAAGGGTATGTCAAGGGAGATTTATTCAGTATTTTTTTTCAAAATTCACAGTAAAAAGATCGGCAGTCGTTGCGAAATGCCAAAACTAGGAATGGGCGATGTCAATGCGATTTTTACAGAATCGATATTTTGACCTCGATGAATTTTTTTCATCCGATCTTTTCTGCTCGATGTTTGACAACATCGATCTTTTGAAAGATGAAATCGATGTTCTATTAGTTTAATTTTTTTCACATTATAGAGTGCAAGAAGTTGATGGACATCGATCAAACCTTGCGAAGGAGAATATATCAACATGGGGTTTTCAGAAGGGGTAACGTCACAAGCGTAAACTGCAATGCAAAATGCAAACTCGCTTAAGTAAACTACCATTTCTATTGTAAAGGGAAACTTCTCTTCTGTACAATTATCGTCGTGATTCACCATGATTAATTTAGCATTCACGAGAAATTTTCGAAAGAAGCCATTGTTTATGTTTGCAACATTGGGCCTTATGAAAACTCCATGTCGATATAATCGCTCTGCTCTTGTCATGATTATTGTAGCTCAGCACCCAGCCTGATTGTACACTAGTCCCGTATACTAATTGGCATTCACAGCACAGTAATCTTATGCGTTCTGAATTTGAACTGAGAATTGTCGTAAATAATCAAATTATTAAACATATAAAAAATGATGATGTTTCAATGTCGTTTTTAACTATATCCAAGTGGATGTCAAACAAATAGAATGAAACATTGATTTTCTGCGTTATCTCATGCACATAAAGGGAATGCAAGATTTGGTTGAAAATAATGGGATATTTCATGTAAATTTAAGCAAGATAACGCCTAAATCTAGCCTGTTGTATGAAACATCGCAAACAGTGTTGAAAAAATGCCAATGTTGTTTACGTCGCCTTTGGCATGGACTTAAACGAGGGGAAATTTCCATTCTTTTGTTAACAGATCATTCAATGAGTGTGTAAGAAACTTAGAAAAAAAAATATTTTCGTGGTGTGATCTGGAAATTGGGTTTAGTTATCTAAAACGGGTTTTAAATTTTCTATCGATTGCTTTCTAATATGCTTTAATAAAAACGTTCAGCAGTGGTATGAAATGACCTTGTAAATCTTTATTGAATAGTTCTGCACAAACATTTTAAAGTTTGTTTAGCGACAAGTTTTTTAGATATGAAATAATGACAGAAAGAGGAATATGTATCACCAGTTTCTGGAGTGCAAATATGATTTAAAAAAAATCGATTTTATTCCGAATCGACTTTTTATTTGCGGTATTGTTGTGAAAAACGATGCGGCTACAGCGTTTTTTTTCGTAAATTTCAGTAAATTCTCTTGCTTTCTTTATTGCCGATTTAGATGCAAAATCGATGTCCACATTAAGGGCTAGCAGAAGATTGCTCTCCGCCATTTCTATTTCAATGAACGCTTCAATGATTTTTGCTTTGACTGTCAGATGCTCGGGCTTAACAATTAGCGGCTCTAAGTAGTCCCGTCAAATCGTAAAAAAAAAACGGAGGAAATTATGAATGGTATTTCCTGAGAAACGACAAGAAACATTGCTGCAGACTTGATGACAAAAATTCAGCTTTGGTGCCAGCATCTTATCGTCTACCACAACAGCCACAACGGTCACTTCTAATCGGAATACCGACGAAAAGCTCCGTTTGAAATTCGGTTGAATTTAAGGTGACAGACACAATAGGTGTCTGTCCACTGCAGTGACAAATATGTGTCTATTCTATAAATGGACCGAGACTTATGATATTTTAAAAATGACAACAGTGTTACCACCCAAGTTTGCGGTTTCGTGTAGCATATAAAAAGAAAAAAAATATTGTAAAAAACTGGCAAAGACAATCTTTGCACTAAATTGCACAAAACTAAAAAAAAAACAAAAGTACATCATGTGCGTAACCTCACCTGTCACAGCAGATTAGTCAGATCCTCTAAGCGGTACAATTTGAAACAGGCTGAACAAAGCCAGCAGAAAATGATCCACATGCCATTATGTTTGTCTTAGTTGTGGCTTATAAATATTAAATAAGGCTTTATACAAAGAAATCTTCACTTGGAGATCTCCTATTTTATAAAATCACATTTCTTTTAAAAATCAGTAGAAATCCCCCCAAGGATTCACATTTAAACTCTTTACCCTTTAATTGATAAAGGCGTTCAACGTATTTAGTGAGTTAACCTACGTAAGCTTGAAATGGGTACTTGGATAATTTCAGTATCGGTATTTAACATTAAATTTTATAACGTTTTCGTTTTTGATTCACTTCCAACCTGGATCGGTATCGGGATTGTATCGGCTAGTTGTCTGTTGAACGATAGCGTGTATGTTTTTATTAGTAACCTGTACCAGGTTGAGGTTCGCACTGATAATAAGTTCCGGTATCACAAAAACGAAAACGGCATTAATATGCAAAATTCCGCACACCACATGCTATGCGAACTTTGCGCGAACCAATATCGAACCAGAAAGAATCATGTGTTGAACACCGTACCGTAATCCTAAAGAAAGGCATTCCACTCCGTTTTCGATTGGTGACGTAACATCCCTAACAGCTATCACACGGACAAACACAAATGCAATGCCTAGATGTAAATCGCACTAGTGACAGTCACATTATCTGCTAACCCCAAAGAATCCCCAATCAAACGAAGTGCCGGCAAATCGCATGGTCTACAGCTTTAACGATATAGATACCTTCTGCCTGTAAATTCATTTAGCACTTCTTCTTCTTAATGGGTTATTAAATAAAAGTGGATTGCATGGATTTTTGCTCTTCAATTATATAATGTGCTCCCCGGCAGATCCACCTCGTGAGCTGTTTCTGGACTAGTAGATGAGGCAGTAAAATTAGAAATGCAGATATGAAAGATCATTCACGACAGAAGATTAGAGTGTCTACTTTAAAATCGTGGGTAATCGGTATCTATTTAGATATTTTTCTTGAACTAGAAAATCTTAAACCTGTCGATAAATGTATTTTTTTGGAAGTTATCACAAAAAATAGCTCTGCTGTTTGTTCTGTCCTACACCACTGTTCATGATGGTGTGAGTTGCAATTGTAGTCAATTAGTTTCGCAGCCATATTGATTTTTCGTTCTCTGAAATCTACTTCTTCATGCTTACCGGCAACGTTCCGGTCGAATGAGAGTTCCGTAATAGTGGAGAAACAACTCGGGGAATTTAATCATTCTAGGCGAAAGCAATAAATTGATAACAGGGTTCCGGACGCGCATCACTTTATTCCACTTTTCAGTGTGTGATATTTCCTTTGGCACCATTTTGCTCCATAAGAGGCTGTTATTGATCGGTTATGTAACCTAATTTTGGGCGATGCACGAATCGTTCGAATTCCCTAATAATTGAAACATTTGCAAATGTAAATGTTTACATCAGGGACGGTTCAACAAAGGATTCCTGATTTTTTCCAAATCATTAGGATTGAGAATATATAACGGGATCGATGGTAGGCGCGGTACATTTATAACTCTCATGACGAAATCCCACACCGGTTCTGGAACTCATTTTAAACCTCAAATCAATTTATATCTGACAGCTGATAGTCGTTTTAACAACATGTAGGCTCGAAATGTACTTACTTTTTGAATAAAGTTTGATATAGTTTAACTTTTCTTAAAAGGAACACAAAATACTCTTTTTTTCAATGAAGCAGCGAAAATGCCACACACTGGGATGAGGATGCGCACACAAGAACTTCGACGGAACTTTCAAGACTGCGAGAGAAAGCGTGATGTAAATTTTGTGTGGTGAATTTTGCGAAAATTGCGATAGTGTGGGTGCGGAGATCTCGGATTTACGTCAACTGAAGCTGGTGGTGTCGTTGGAAGGGTTGCCAAATTATGTTTTTCCTGCCTAATTTTTTAAAATTTTCGGGATGATAAATCAGGGCCGACATTTGATTAGGGCGAACCTGCTTTTGTAAACAAACACTTTGTCTGCTAATTTATCGGAAGTTGACAACAATTCCTTCAAATTGAATATATCAGCGGATAGAGAAAAAACTTCTCTTTCTTAAGGAGTGCTTAATTTGTATTTGTGACCTTTTGTTCAAGATAAAATGACTACGAAAGCCATTGTTTATAAAAGCAGTTTCGCCCTAATGTAATGTTGGCGCTAAAATGTCGTTTTCTGTTACCTGTACAAGTTGAACGTTTACAAGAAACGAGAGCAAAGTAGTTTGTTTACATGGCCTACGCATGATGACAGATACAAATTATTTGGGATCCAGCCCAGGTTCAACTATACACAAACACGAACTTTCAAAATTTCTGATAAAATAATCGGTATATGCATTTAAAAATTTAAATAACTTTTGAAGTAAGTATTAAAAAATATGTCAAAGAACACGTCATAAGCAAATTGATAGATTTTCCCCGATTTTACATTTTCAATGGAGCATGATTTTGACACATTTTTCTTTCTTTAATTGAGAATACAAATTTAAAAAAAAATGTTCCAGAAGCGTTGCTTTACCGGCACCCTCGTTAGAAAATATATCTTAGCAAACTGTTGTATTTGGCCTTTTTAAAACAAAGTGAGAGTACTGATTTCATTATTGCGTGTTGATGTTAATACTTAACACAATTGTGAGACCCAAAGTATTTCCAATATTTAGCTAGACTAAATTTGATGTTAAATAATAACACAGAGAACAGACATTGATGCCCATATACCTTTTCTGGAAAAACGTGTGTAAAAGTTAATAAGGGCAACCGGTATGAAAAATAAGTTCCGAGAAAAACAAACACAATTTTTTAGAATATGTGCTAGGCTTTTTATTGATTAACATTTACATGACAGTTCTCACACAACTGCAGCGCCACCTATCATTTTTTTTTTCTTTATTATAGTGCCTTTCAGCCTTCGGCGGGTTCGGCACTTACGCCGCCTACCAGGAGCATAACCACATACATTTGAAATGTCGGTTTAAAGCTTTACACAAGTAGGAGGCCGAAGATGAACGTCTGTTCTCTGCTAGGTTCTCTGTGCTAATAATTAGATAGCGCTGTATACATTTCTTGACTATTTTTCTAAAAGTTCTAAAACATCATTTCTGTCACGAACTTCAACGAAAACTTTTAGGTTATCTATGGGAAAACAAACTTTTTTTCACGATGATATACACGGTAGTGTGAGAGTTGGATCGCAGCAAGCCGTGCTTTGAAACTGACGTGTTTTGTTTTTGCTCTGTCGTTTTCGCGAAAAACAAATCGAACAATAATTCGTAATTTAACTCTAACAAACGGTGAAATCATATAGTTCCATCAGATAGTTCCATAGACTAACTCTAAGACCAGTAGGTCCCATACAAAAACGATTTTTTTTCTTGGCTCAGTCAGTACTAGAACATCGGTCCCAAGCTTAATGATGCGCCCTTAATAATGAATTCACATGAACAAACTCTCAAATATTCTGTCAAAATTAAACAGCAAATCAAAACAAAGGCGCAAATATCTATAACAAGGTGCTGGCTTCAAGGTGTAATTCGGACCAAGGGGTTCTACAACAGTGAACCAATTTCAATTAGCTAGTTGCATATTGCTTGTTGATAGTTCCGCGTGCCTTGTGTAAGCAATAGTGAAAACAATCGTTTCCCTTCTGAATTGTGTGATTGTTGGTAGTATTATCTATTTTTTTTGTGCTTCGCCACCGCACCCGGAGTTACTTCAGCTTAGTTTTGATAAGTAGTGTTTATAGCATAGACTAACTCTAAGACCAGTAGGTCCCATACAAAAACGATTTTTTTCTTGGCTCAGTCAGTACTAGAACATCGTCCCAAGCTCGGTCCCAGGCTCAATAATGCACCCCTTATAATGAACTCACATGAACACACTCTCAAATACTCTGTCAAAATAACACAGCAAATCAAAACAAAGGCGCAAATATGTATAACAAGGTGCTGGCTTCAAGGTGTAATTCGGACCAAGGGGTTCTACAACAGTGAACCAATTTCAAATCGCTAGTTGCATATTGATTGTTGTTTATAGTGAATTTGTTAACCATCTCTGTTTGAGGAAATCTGCATGAAACAGAGGTCGGACGACTCCTTTTCGTCTTGGCTTAAGTCAAACCAGAAAAAGCATCGCAGGTAGAGCAGCGGTTGTGGTAGTTTGAAGTAAACGTTACCCACGCAATCTTTAGCTGGTGGTGATGATGGGTATTGTTCGTTGCTATTTGCCGTTCGGAATTTTTGGATCGGATACGGATCAAATGGAATTAAGCTAAGTACTTCTTATAATTTTGATACCAGAATATGTAGTTTTAGCTCCCGTAGCAAATGTTGTGCAGTGGAGAAAATTCCTTCAATCGCAAATACATTTTTCAAACTTGATCGATTTTTCAGTGCGCCTTAGAATCATCTTTGCATTCCGAACCCATTTAACTTGGGAGCATGTAGCTCAAATAAGGACTCAATCGATTTTTGAGCATTTTAGCATAAACATGTGGATGAATTTCTGAATTTCAACCACTATTTTATAAAAGACTGGCATGCGACCATAGGCAGTATGGGATTGTAGTTAAATAGATTTATTTAGTGATGTCATGATTAGATAAGCCATTCGTTTCAGGAATCATCAGGCCGGGAGCTTCGACCACTTATCTGCTGTCCTTGGAGTGTGACTAGAGGAGTGTAGGCGAGGCTTTTTAAAAGAGCAACAAAACTTCAGAAGGGAACATCATGCGTCTTTTGATTGATGTTTTGTCTATGATAGTTATTGTGACTACTGTTTTTCGGCCATTCCAGGACAATAATATTAGTTGCATATCATTGTTGTTTTTATTTCAAAAATATTAATAAAAAAAATAATGAGGTTTGATCTGCGTTAAGGTTGCAAGGAGGGTGATTTCAGATTGTATAGATGTTTTATTGCATTCTATCATAAGGTATTTTTTTATTAATTTGGATCAGCGGATGTTATTTTATTTATTTTTTTATATTATGGAATGCTGGTCAATTTGGGTACGTTTGTATTGGATTAGATTAGATTAGCGCAGTGACAAATCAGTGGATGTCATCATTTGAGCCTTTGAAATCCACTACAAATGAGTATTGGGATGCAAGGAAACTGAGCAGCTCATCGATATTTAATTCTTTATATATAATTTCAGGTCATCCATGAAGTTTCCAAGTTTCGTAAAAAAATCATATTTTTTTTCTCGTGGCTATGATACATTGTCTAAACTTTTAGGTTCATAATATATACGCAAAATTGATTAAAATTCATTTGAGAGACTTTCAGCCGTTGGCTGGTTCGTTTCTTAAATGCAGCAGGACGACAATCTGCAGGCATGTGTATTTATTACTATCATTTTACATAATAATATCCCTTCACTGTTTTATATATTATACTATATGACATCGCACATCGGTTTTACATTTTTATCACTATAATTACCATTTTTTGCATTACGCGGGTTTTCATTATTTATTTAAATATTATTTTATTATTCTTACTTTGGAGCGTTTGGTACGGTATGTCTGGCGGATGCGTGTCCCCTGTAGATTAACAAAATGCGTTGTGGTTCAAATCTATTCATTTGAATTCAACTCATTTTACAGAATCATCTCTTGCGGTGAATGCAACGCAGAAGGCCTGGCCGCTTTAACGCTTGTATCATGTCTTTGATATGCTGCAAGCATCAATATTTCCAAAAAAGAATTGGGCGTCATCTGACCCAATTGTTTCCAGGACGCTTTCTCGTACTGGCTGCGTTTGTATTAGATTAGATTAGATGATAAACACGATAGTGTGCGTTCGTTAAACGTCACTAAGATTAATTAGGCTAGCGCACATACACATTTCACTTGAACCGAGGGGTGCGACTGATACGCCGCATTTTAGAACTTACTGTTAGAGGTTCAAAATGGCTGCTTCTGCGTGTATCTTCCTATGAAGATTATTAGCCTCTACCCCCTGGAATGACAAAATTTTAAGGTCGCTTTCGTTTTCGAAAGAAATTTCATTTTCTATCCCAAACCCATGTTAACTTCCGTTTACTGAAAAGAAAAAGTAAAAAATCGAAAAGAAATTTCTGCAGCAGAATCCACCTGAAAATAACGAAACATACAATGGGAATTTGCAAGGTTTCCACGCAAACTAATGGAAGCTGTCACTTTTACTTTCGGAAAATTATTCTGCTCGATTATTCCGTAAGTGAAGGTGACACTTCGTTCCATGCAGATCAATTGTTAAAATTCCGCTTGGTAATATTGACACAATTCCGTGACCTCTTTACTACAAGACTACAAGTTCCAATTTTACTTTTCGTTCTTTTCAGGTGGATACTGCTGCAGAAATTTCTTTTCGATTCTATACTTTTCCGTATCAGTAAACGAAATTTAACATCAGTTTGGGATACAAAAAGAAATTTCTTTCGAACACGATACCGACCTTAAGTCGATACTGCAGTATTTTATGAAATTCGAAAGGCACTTGTTAGTGCGGAGTTCCAGCCTGGGTAGCAGCACTGGGAACAAAGCGAAACCGGACGAAGATGAATAATTCAGGCTCAGGCTCAGGCTCATGACCATACAAGTCGGGAGTGCATACAGAACTATTTCATCAGAGATGAACCCACTGTATTATGAGATTCGTTTTTTACACCAGTGTAGAAAATCAGAGAAAATTAAAGTTTTGGCAACCTTGGTTGAAAGTGGTGAATTTCATACTCTTAGAAAAAAGTACCCAGTGTAGCAGTTAAGTGTTATGGGAAGCCAACGATTGGTATAATCATGATAACTTACCGTTGGGTACAAATAACTTACTTCTGAGTAAAATTCCACTCAAAAGTAAGTAACTTTTGATCCAAAGGAAGGTAAACATAATTATACCCAACGTTGGCTTGCTACACTTAAGTATGTTTTACTAAGTGTGTACACTAATGACGGTACTCTGAAACATTTTTTATAGTTATATTGCTGATTGCAGTTAAAAATGGACTTCGACAAAAACAGAAAGTGTGATAAAAGTGCACGTTTACGTCAAATCGTTTCCAGTCTTTAGTGAACTTAAACCTTTCAGCATAAAGGATAAGTGCACGAAGACAACAAAACGATTTGACGTAAACGTGCACTTTTATCACACTTTAAAATGCGCATAAAGCACTTCTAGAGTCCAATCACAACTGCAACCAGCAATACAATGGTTACAATAACCATGAAAATTGTCGATTCACCACGTTCATGGCATTCTTGACTATGATAATGGTAACAAGGACTATTCCGACATTATGGCATATGTTGGATCAACTATTTTTAATGATCGTTTTGACCATGATCATAGTCGGATCCAAATCACTATACTGCAATAGTCATCCTAACTCCCAATAATGGTAAAATTGACTATCAACTTTATCTCTGTGTAGGCTACAATCGAGTTTATCCTCGGAATAAATTCCAACCAAGCAGCGATGCACGGAATATATCTATCTAGATACTACCCATCGACCAAACATTTCGAAAAAAAACAGTACAATCAAATGCTTAGTGAATATGGTAAAAATACATGTTCTAATGGGAGTGGTATATTTTATTGTTATTGAACTGTCCAAGAAAAGATCTTCACTATGCTTTAATCGCAGGTTCAATCATGTTACAATACACGGGAACATTAAATCTAGAGAAAATCGTCAAAAGGTCGAAAGTAACATTTGTAAACAATGACTTAAAACTTAAATTTCCTGGAAATACCAGGTTGCTAACATCTACATCCACTACCAACTGGAGGGTAATAACTCCTTGTATCTATTTCTGGTGCTATTTTGTTGGTGGGAGCAAGCAGATCCCAGAAAAATGCGCTAGAAGTCATTGTTTACAAATGTTACTTTCGACCTTTTGACTATTTTGTCTAGAAATCACCGATTTTTATTGCAAAACCAGTGTCACGATATAATTATACTAATATATGAATTTAATTGTTAATTCTTTCTAATAAGGTACAGGGTATTTATTGGAAAAGAATTGTTCATAATATTTTATTCGATTTGTATGTAAAATATTGAAAACAACAGTGCATTAGATTAAACTTTTTCATTTTCTTTAGATTATCAACACATGTATCTTTTTATTTTACTAGAGCCTCTTAACGGAATCCCTATGAGGAGCTTTTGAGTGGTTCAGTTATTTTTTCTTTAAATTCCGTTATAATTTGTTATAATTTAACCGATTGTGAACAGTTTTGTGCAAGTTAAAACTAATATAAAATAGTTGTCGGATCTTAACAGCTATATATATATATATATATATATATATATATATATATATATATAAATATATATATATACAGCATTTAAAATAAATAACCTGATGGGTTGTTTTATTTCTTGATCATTTAAATTTATCAATCTAGTATTAAAACTTTCAAAAATTCAATGAAGTATTTCACATATGAAGAAAACAACAATAAAATAGTTTTTTTGTTGTTGTCCTGCATGGGGTAGTATGACAAAGGGTTATGTGCCTGATCGGATACTACCGTTCAAATGCCCTCCGCTCGTTTTCAATCTTGTATCTTTTAATTTCAAAGCCTGCCGTTGCCCTATACGGAACTATCAATACACTTTCTCTTCATGTCTACTCGTTCTAGCAATAAAATTACTGTCCGTTCCTAGCGCTTCGCATGGAGATGAGAAATTATCTGCTTCTGCTAACTTCATCAAAGTACGTACAGGATCATGGCCATGAGAGTCGGGAGTGCATACAGAACTATTTCATCGGAGGCAGTATGCGTCATTGCCGGAATGATCCCGTTTGGCATCACTTTCGCGGAGGACAGTGAGTGCTGTCAGCGGAGACATATCATAGAAGTTTGGAAGCTGGTCAGAGCAAAGTCGATGGTCAAATGGCAACGAGAATGGGACACGGGGGAAAACGGTCGTTGGACGCACCACCTCACAGCGGATTTGTCAATTTGGATGAAAAGGAAGCATGGAGAGGTAAATTCTACCTTACACAGTTTCTGTTTGGTAATGGATGCTTCAGGCAATACTTGCATCGATTTGGACACGCAGCGCCACCCTCCTGTCCGGAGTGCGCTCACGCCCAAGACGCAGAGGAGCACGTGCTCTTTGACTGCCCACGATTCGGTTTATTGCGATCCGAGATGCTGGCCATCAGCAGCGCAGATACCAGACCAGTTGGCATTGTCTCTAGAATGTGTTTTGGCGAAAGTGCATAGAATGCGATTAATGAAGCCATTACGTAGAGCATGTCGGCTCTGAAACAAAAATGGCGGGAGATACAATAAATGAGTGATTGAGGGGGATGTCCAAACTTGTAGAGTAGATCCACTGTCGGTGACTCGAGCCGATGGGCCACAATGTTGGAGCTAAATGTCTCACGATCGGTTTCGTTTCCACCTAAGGGGACTGCCTGAGAAAAGCGTTAATGTTTGTTACTAATACAACTAACTGCAGCCAATGAGATTGGCATGAAGGCACGATCTATGGTATAGCTGGGAGTCAGTTGACTATCGGGAAGGTCGCCGAAGGGTGAATAGAAATGAAGTAACTAGCAACTAACTGTAGCCAACGGGCTTAACATGAAGTGGTGCGATAAGCACATAAATCTCCTTCGAAGTGATACCGTAAGGTGGTGCCGAAATGGAATTCAGTTGAAAGGGAACCTAGGGAACTGTTTTTAGTGGGTAGTCAAGTAAATCCCACACAGCGCTAAATTTTTTACACACCGGATTTTTTTTATTTTTGAGTAAAGACCGTGAAATATCGTAGTTGCTGCTCCTTTACTGATCAGAACTAGTGTTATTGCACAGAAAACCACATAGATGGAGCTTGGGAGTAGCTTTACATCTTCAATGTACAAGTTCACTAATTCTATTTATACATCAGCACCGGCGCCGGCCACGTCCTCACGGTCTTTTGATGAGGGGAAGAAGGATGATTAGTTTGACAATCGCTGTTATTAGAGACCGTGATTACCACTGCATTTCAACAATTGCCAAGGGAATAGTTGAATAGTTGTGTTAGTGAGGCAGGTTATTTTTAGATCATGGATGCACTGTGGTAAGTGAAGCGATCAATGAAAGAAAGCGCAATAGACTGCTTTTTATTTTAAATCTAGTGGTGATAGAACGAGGCAAGTGACAAATTGCAAGGAAGGGGACGGGGCTGGGATTGAACTACCGACCATCTGCTCAGTAAGCAGAACGGGTAACCACTGAGCTACCCAGCCGCGTCAGCGCCAAATTTTTTACACACTGGCATGAGCATAAACATCACATGACAACAGGCCTGCCTTAAGAAGATATTAAAAACACACTAGGTAGGCTCTAAAGGCGATACCCATTTAAGCGTTTTTTCGCAACCTCGTTCACACATCTCCAGTTTTTTGTTTGCTCACATTTATATGGTCCGCGATCCTATATCTATTACAATCGACAGAATTAGCCAGAACAGCTTTTACGTGTTTTTATTAAGCGTCAAACTGCCTTAGTGAAATTTATTATTGTCGGCAGCCCTTTTTTTCTTCGGCTATCGTTCCATTAGAAATGCGTGTGGAAAAATAGGGTTTTATTACAGGCAATGAGAACAGCACCATTTTCGAGCGCATATGTTTTATTTGATGAAAAATGTGGCAAAATGAATCACACTTAAATGCTATTCAATTATTTCATTTATTTGGTTAACATCTAAAGTTCTGTCCAGTTAGAATCCGGAATCAATTATTGTGTTGCAGCGGCACGGCAAGTGACCACTGCAAGAATTCTTTTACAGCGGTTTGTTTACCTTTCTGTTGTATACATTTCACGGTGTTTCGTGCAGTGAGCCAAAGGTATTCCAGATGGATGCCGAGAGGAGAGAAAAAATGCTGCACACCCACGTTGATAATCCAACGTGATCCGCATTAAAAATCTCAAAAACTTTGACAATCGCCAAATCAACCGTGTATGATGTGCTCAAACGTTTCAGAGAGCAAAAGAGCGTGGATCGAGTGCCTCAAGGTAAGCGTCGTACAGGAACATATGACCTCGCAAGCTGAACCAGAAGGTGTTGGGATCTGTTAGAGCAAACCCTGGACTATCAGATAATGAAATCGCTCAAAAATACGCTGCAGCTCGAAGTACCGTTCGAAGAATTCGTTTGCGAGCAGGATATCGTTCTTATCGAGCCAGCAAGCAACCAAACAGAACGTTGAAGCAAAGGTTTGTCACCAAAACTCGAGCTCGGAAATTGTACTAGGTTTTGACTAAGTACCAAGGATGCCTGCTCATCGACGATAAAACCTACGTCAAAATGGAATTCAGCTTCCTGGCCAAAAATTCTACATGGCGACGGCACGAGGAGATGCTCCTGCGAAGTTTAAGTGTGCTTTTATGGACAAATTTGCAAAAAAAAAACTGATGATTTGGCAAGGGATATGCAGCTGCGGAGCAAAGACCAAAGTGTTCGTGACGAATTAGACGATGGACTCGAAGCTGTATAAGGAAGAATGCCTCAAAAACAACGTACTACATTTCATTAAAGCCCATAGGTCCCGTGAAGTTTTGGCCAGATTTGGCGAGTTGTCACTACAGCCGGGAAGTCATCCAGTGGTACCGCGATAATAACCTAGATATCATCGATAAAAACATAAATCCACCCAACTGCACGCAGTTCCGGCCCATAGAGAGATTTTGGGCAAAAATGAAGCGGAAGCTTAAGAAAAGTGAAAAACGGCTCGGGACGCGACTCAGATGACCAAAATGTGGAACAAATGTGCCAAGGAAGTTGATTCCGGTGGTGTGCAGCGTTTGATGGGAGGAATAAAGAAGAAAGTGCGAATTTTCATTAGAAACGAAATAAAATTATTTATATTGATATTTTCTCTTTAAAGTACAGTAAATTACCTTTGTTTTGATGTATTAAACTTATTTGTAAAACAATCCGTTACCAAGATACAGATAATTGTATTATTCCGGATTCTAAATGGATATAGCTTTATACAGATAACACCGAATAAACAATTCCACGCCACAACACTCGCGGCCTCATCTATCCATTTTCGGGTGCGTTCCTCTCGTCAGATCGGGAGTTGATTACCTGTTCTGCCCATTTAGCCCGCTGCGCTGCCACGCCTGCTTGTAGCAGTCGGATTTGAAGCGAACACGATCTTTACAGGGTTGTTATCCGGGTTGTTATTCTCACAACATGAGCATTCTTTCAGCTTTTGCCACCTTTAGAATTAGGCTTTTTGACGTTTAAGCACCTTTCCCTTTCTAGCACATGAAGAGGAATGATGGGTTGTTTTCCCCCAAAAGATTTTCCTTCTTACTTGCACTCGAGGTTTTAAATGGCGCTGTTGTGTGTGTGCGTTCAAGGTCACTAAGCCTAATTCTTGGTTCGCCATAGAGTTGAGCGAGTTTGTAGTTCATTCTTCGCCCCACACACCGTTCTCCTGTACACCGCCATAGATGGTCCTAAGCGCGCGTCTCTTGAATACATTAAGTGCTTGTAAGTTCTTTTCGAGCATGCTCCAAGTCTCATGTCTCATGGGGGTAAATCTGTTTTGACCGTAGTTTCTTCTGGAGCCCGTAATAAACACGACTTCCACTGATGATGCGTCTTCGCATTTCAGGACTAACGTTGTCTGCCGTTAGAAGGCATCCAAGGTAGAAGAATTCAACAACCTCCAGTAACCACCCACATAAACAACAACCATAAGAAGTGCCTAACCACCAATTCAGGGTATCATCTCAACTGTAAGTGGTATGGTCACACCATCTATAATATCGTTCCTGAATGGTACATGTTTATTAGGGCACATTTGCAATCATTTGAATATATTTTGTTAAGAGCTTTGATAGAACAATGTATAGAATGAAAGGTTTGAAAATCGGTTGCCGAGAATGGTCAACATTTCCCCTAGTTATTACACGCTGCGGCAGTGTTCAAATACAGAACGCAAGGTGGTGTTAATGCCATGCCATGATATAGCCAGTGACTGAAAATAATATCAGATTGCTTTTTGTAAGAAGGGTCCGATCGCACCATCGGTGAATTAATTAAGGTTTACAGTTTACAGAAAATCGTGTCTTTGAGAAAACATCGAGGATAAAAAAGAAGTTAGCTATATTGCTTAATTAATGTATTCAATTGTATGCAATTGTTATGAGAAATGCAATGATGATTTACCACTTATATACTTGAAGTATAAATAATCAGTGTTTTTGAATTTAGTTTAGTTTCATATAGTCTAGATTTTAAAGAATGAGGATTCATTAAGCCAGTTTTCAATTGTTTTAATTTCATATCAAATCTAAAAGAGCAGATTTCAATGCTTTCCCACGAGGTGTTCGTTGAACTAGTCCTTAATATCACGTAGTGGACGCTAAAAATAAGCTCGTAATTCTTTTAA
The DNA here is from genome assembly GCA_034211315.2 of Aedes japonicus. Lineage (NCBI taxonomy): Eukaryota > Metazoa > Arthropoda > Insecta > Diptera > Culicidae > Aedes > Aedes japonicus. Next base: position 267,500 of record JASCZW010001488.1, read on the forward strand.
AAATAGGAGCGTATCGCCAAGACGAGATGATCATGTTTGCTTGCGCGGGTCTATTCGCAATATTGTTCTAGAATCGATTGAGTGAACAGACACGTCTGAACAACCTATATATATTAGTGGGGAGAAATTTTTCTCGGATCAGTTTATTAACAGCAACAATATTTAGTCACTTATCAGGAATCTCTTATCATAAGATAGCAAAGCAGTATGAGCGAAGCGTTTGAAGTGCTCGAAAGTCCTGAGCTAGGACGATACGGTGTAGCAGCGAAGGATTTGAAAGCGGGTGATATTATTCTGGAGGAAGCGCCTTTTGCAATTGGGCCTAAAGTGGATAGTTCTCCAATATGTTTGGAATGTGCATGTCCAGTGGACGGAGGAGTGAATGGGCAAAAATGCTTGAAATGCGGTTGGCCCCTTTGTGAAGAATGCAGAGCTAATAGTGGCGAAAATTTGTATCATAAAAAGGAATGTGAAGTTTTCGTGAAGAATAAGGTCAAGTTCCAAAATGTTGAAGATTCAACTGCCAGTTGTTTGCAGCTGGATTGCATAACGCCGCTGAGAGTGCTATTGGCGAAGGAAGACCACCCGGAACGGTGGAATGCGGAAATTAGCATGATGGAATACCACCATGATGCGCGTAAAGATGATGCTATATGGAAACAAGACCAGCAGAATATTGTTGGTTATTTACGTGGCCCATGTGGACTAAAGGATCGCTTCTCAGATGAGTTGATTCAACAGGTGATAGGCATTCTTGAGGTGAACGCATTTGAAGCACGAACACGCAATGGATATGGTGTGCGAGGTCTTTATCCAAAGTTGGCCATTATGGCACATTCCTGTATACCAAATGTAGTACATTCGATTCATCCCAGCAGCGATTTCAGGTAAATATTTACAATCATAAATCTGTGCAAAATTTAGTTTCACACTTGGTTAATGGGTATCAACATGCTTAACGTATTTCACGCACCACATTGCTTTACACCATGCTGACTGTTAGCTGTAGACTAAAACGATATGCATTTGGGTTAAAAATAGAAAGCCGAGCATGTTCGAAAATTTCTTCCCCGTTGATATATTTGTTAAGCATCTTTCAATTTATTCAAACGAATTAATAGCATCCATGTTAGGGTGACTCCAAGTTGATAGTTTCATCTTGCTGTAGGCATATCTATAGCGAAGTTACTTCCAAATATAATAATGACGTTAAGGTCTAATTGTTAATATGTTTTATTGTTACATACCTATCTAGATTGATTGCAAGGACGGCAATCGACGTTGCTGAGGGCGAAAAGTTACACACCACTTACACATACACGCTTAGCGGAACCTGTGTGCGACAAGCTGCTCTAAAGCATGGCAAATTCTTCTCCTGTCGATGTGCACGCTGTCTGGATCCAACCGAAATAGGCACACATTTTAGTTCGCTGAAATGTCAGAAATGTGATAATGGCTTGATCGAGTCCTTGAATCCTTTGGGTAAGTTTACCTTTGCCCTCTACGGAGAAGAAAATTGTCATTTGATGTATATTTTAATTACCAGACGATGATGCTGACTGGAAGTGCAGGAAATGCGAATTTAAAATAAAAGGAACGGCCGTTCAGCGAGCTACTCAAGTTATGCAAGCAGAACTAGATGAACTAGCTTATATGGAGTATGGATCGGAAAGACTAGAAGCCTTCGAAAGGGTTTATAAAAAGTATCGCAGTATTCTTCATCCATTGCATTACATCAATACATCTATCCGTCAAAGTCTCGTTGAACTGTACGGTAGAGTGCCGGGATATGAAATGCAAGAACTTCCAGACATTTTGTTGGAACGCAAAATCGAGCTGTGTCGAGATATTCTGAGTGTATTGAACGTATTTGAACCAGGAACAACTCGGTCCCGAGCAATGATCTTATACGAGCTACACGGACCGATTGTGATGCTTTCCCAGTCTCAGTACCGTCAAGGCGTGTTAGATGGAGCTCCACTGAAGGAAAAGCTTAGGGAAGCTGCTCTTATGTTGGAGGAATGTGCGAGCATACTGGAATGGGAAGATCCATCATCTCCGGAGGGTATTCTAGCAAATGTGGCGAAGCAGTCACTGGAGCAGTTGAAACAAAGTATTCAGGTCTTGTAGAGTATGAGCTTAGGAAAGGTTTGAACGTCAATCACGCGTTTCAGTATAGAACCCTGTAAAGTAACAAATGACCTCAACTCAGTAATCAAAGCAGAGAAGGTTACCGATAGTATAGTCAAAAGTCTTCGGACGATTATTATATAAACAACACTAGCTGTCGAGAAATTGTCTAAAAATATTGTTGTAAAACACTTGGCTTGATCGGAGCTTTGGTAATTCTGTTCTTTATTTATTTATGTACCAATATAGTCGCCTATGTATCTTATGAACACTGTTTGCATTCGACCATAATCTCGTTAACTTAATTATGAGGAATCGAGCCAAGAAACAAAATATGCATCCATGTAACTAGAAAATGAGAAGAAAGATTAGTGATTTCCACCAAGTTCCAACTACCTGTATTACAAGATAAGCAATAAAAGTAGTTAGAATTTAATGGAAATCACTAATCCTTCTTATCATTTTCTAGTTAAAGGTATTCCACTAAACAGCTCAAACTCTCCAGGATTCATGCATACACGCTTTATTAGAGATGAATAACTGCTTCCTTAGCTTAATAAGAAACCTCGTCGAAGTATAAGCCGATCAAATAATTTTAAATTAAGATAATTACATTACGTGATTAGAAAAAAACGTTTGTATATTTTTCGTCCAACTACCTACGTTGAATAAGCTTGAACAACAGTTTATGAATCCATTGCCACACCGTTTTTATAGCTTTGATAATAAAACATGATCTAAATCGAAGAACCGCTGTACTTAACACCATTATTCAACCAATTAAATCTTGAAATATGATGACTGTCTTTCAAAAGTTGTATAAAGGTTTCCGAAATATCTGGTATTTTCATTGATAAGTAAGGTCTCGTCGATCTACATTTTTCGTATTCTTCTTTTTTTTTTGCAAATTTCACTACCTACCACCAACAATCAATGTGCAACCAGCTATTTGAAATTGGTTCACTGTTGTAGAACCCCTAGGTTTGAACTACACTTTGCAGTCTATACCTTGCTATACACTCTTGACCTTTATGTACCTTTTGGTGTGTTGCTGATGGTTACGTTATTAGGGGCGAATCATTAAGCTTGAGACCGGTGTGCTAGTTCTTCCTGAGCTAAACAATATATTCATTTTCATCAGGACTATCCATCCGCTGGAACTACTTATAGAGAATGGTCTTGAAGCTCTCGAGATTTCTTTTTCTAATTTTCAGAATTAGGGTAACTGTTCCCATGTTAATCTCATTGTTCCTATATTCATTTTACGCGAATTCTACAGATAAGAGAGCAAATAGATTGGTTTCCTTCCATAATAATGTTTGCTTACATTTAATAGTTAATAAAACCATAACACATCAACCCATGCATGAATTGCGAAGCGATTAATTGCGAATTGCGAGTTATTAATTCACGGATTTTGATTGATAGGTTAAAAAATAACAGAGTTTAAAACTTAAATACGGTGGTGAAGCACTGCCCATAGTAATTGCCTTAATTTGGGAGGAAGAGTATCGGAGGATTGGATCGTAGATATCTTGTGTACCTCCTTTAAAAGGGTTGATAAGCATGGGGCGACCCCGGCGTAGTGGTTATCTTCCATACCTCTCGCGCCAAAGTTCGAATCTCATCTCCGGACAAGATACGAAAATACCCAAAAGGGGTATTCGAGTAACTATGGCGGAGGATGAAGCAGCCCGAGGCTGAAAATGTATCGATATTTAGATCAAGAAACAAAAAAAAAAAAGGTTGACAAGCAGGACTTCTGATACTATCGTGCAATCAACGCTACTGACCGCCGCCTACTGAGTGGTCACCAAATGCAAACAGTTCGTGGGGCGGTATCATCGCACTACTAAAGTTCTGTCTAGTTAGAATCCGGAATCACTTATTGTGTTGCAGAGGCACGGAAAGTGACCACTGCAAGAATTCTTTTACAGCGGTTTGTTTACCTATGCGCTTATTTTCTGTGGTATAAATTTCACGTTGTTTCGTGCAGTGAGTCAAAAGTTATTCCAGATGGAAGCCGAGAGGAGAGAAAAAATTCTGCACACTCACGTTGATGATCCATCGTGGTCCGCAATAAAAATCGCAAAAACGTTGACAATCGCCAAATCAACCGTGTATGATGTGCTCAAACGTTTCAGGGAGCGAAAAAGCGTGGATCGAGTGCCTCAAGGTAAGCGTTGTAGAGGAACATATGACCGCAAGCTGAACCAGAAGATGTTGAGAACCGTCAGAGCAAACCCTGGACTATCAGATAATGAAATCGCACAAAAATACGGTGCTGCTCGCAGAACCGTTCAAAGGATCTGTTTGCGAGCAGGATATCGTTCTTATCGAGCCAGAAAGCAACCACACAGAGCGTTGAAGCAAGGTTTCGTCACCAGAACTCGAAATTGTACCAGCAGATTTTGACGAAGTACCAAGGATGCCTGCTCATCGACGATGAAACCTACGTCAAAATGCATTTCGGACAGCTTTCTGGCCAAACATTGTACATGGCGACGGATTTGGCAATGGATATGCAGCTGCGGAGCAAAAGGCCAAAGTGTGCGTGACGAATAAGACAATGGACTCGAAGCTGTACAAGGAACAATGCCCAAAAAAACGCGTACTACCTTTCATTGAAGCCTATGAAGGTCCCGTGAAGTTTTGGCCAGATTTGGCGAGTTGCCACTACAGCCGGGAAGTCATCCAGTGGTACGGCGATAATAACGTAGATTTCATCGATAAAAACATAAATCCACCCAACTGCCCATAGTTCCGGCCCATCGAGAGATTTTGGACAGTAATGAAGCGGAAGCTAAAGAAAAGTGGAAAAACTGCTCGGGACGCGACTCAGATGACCAAAATGTGGAACAAATGTGCCAAGGAAGTTGACTCCGGAGGTGTGCAGCGTTTGATGGGAGGAACAAAGAAGAAAGTGCGAATTTTCATTAGAAACGAAGAGAAATGATTTGTATTGATATTTTCTCCTCAAAGTACAGCAAATTACCTTTGTTTGATGTATTTAACATATTTGTACGTCAATCCGTTACCGAGATACAGATGATTTTATTATTCCGGATTCTAAATGACATGACATAGCTTTACGGACCAGATTTTCGAGTTTCTGCAAGCGCGGCAAAAATGTTGCGAACATAACGTGCCTTTTATGTTGGGTCCATATTAGCCTCCCAAAATTTGTACTCAATTCGTTTGAAAGTGACTGTACAAAGCCAGTTTGGAATGGATATCGGAATTACCACAGGAAACTTAGAATTTGTGTTTGTATCGCTCTGAAAACTTATTTTCAATATGATGTAATAGTTTCAGCTTAACAAGTAGAAAATTTCCTTGGCGAACAACTTTTCACAATATCACTTTTCGAATTAATGTACGGAACAACAACTATTAGTAATTGAACTCCATAGAGTCTTATATGGGGACAAAGGACATAATGAGCATACGGGGTGATTTGAGCACTCCCTTTATTTCTCCAATCTATATGTGTAGGTATACAATCTAACACCCATTGGCTGGCTATGGTATTATCGAATGAATCTGTTTACATCAATCCCTTAAGTGATCATTGAAAGCATCTTCAATCCGGGAACTAGGAAGTGATAGCTTTACTGTAGTTTCATTTCAGAATGTCTGGAGAGTCACGTTCACGTTCATTCAGGGATTACTTTCACATACAATAAATTCCGCATGTAAACATCACCGATATCATTTGGATAAAGGTACTGACACACACTTTCAGATTTGGAAATATATAGTTTCCAAACCAGGCACGTATTAAGTATTATTTGTATATAGGATTTTTGCTATCACAAGCTTGCTCATTCGTAAAAAAAATTTTTTCGGCGTTGCTAAACCGCCCGTTCGATATGCAACCAGTGAAACTCTGTACACCACGTGGTTGACCAGTAAATGGCCGTTGTCTAAATTGCACTGGTTTTCTCTTTTCTTTCACTCGACACTCTACCAATAAACAAAATCTACCGCAATCATCAACACACTCGCGACAAAGCGCGAAAAATAACTCTTATTTAATAATTTATGTCCGGGTGATGTGATGTGATGTAATAAGAGCCCACCATCAGTGCAAGGATTACCTATGTTTTCAGCAAGTTGCCCCATAGACTAGCCTACGTGATGGCTTGTTGTAGCAGGGCCAGTTGATCTCAATGAGGACCTTCGGAAGACTACGATCAGAGACTGGCGACTCCACGAACTTTTGTCCAGTCAACAAGTCCTTCGAGAATCTTCATCACTGAGACCAATTTTTTAGATCTTTTGTGACATATCCTCCTTTTTTATTGCTTTGGATATTGTCAGCTTGACGCTTCTTACCTTACCACCTTACCAATCAGACCAAGGCTACGGAGAGTCCGCAGGTCACCTTCTACTTGTTCGATCCACCTTGCTCGTTGCGCGCCTCTTCTTGTACCCGTCGGTTCGTTGTCGAAAACCTTTTTAACAGGGCTGTCGTCGGACATTCTTATGACATGCCCAGCCCATCGTAGTCGACCGATTTTAGCGATGTGTACGATGGGAGGTTCTCCCAGCAACTGATTCAATTCGTGCTATTCCGTCTACCGTCTGCACTCCACCGTAGATTGTACGCAGCACCTTCCGTTCAAAGACACCAAGGGCGCGTTGGTCCTCCACTAGCAATGTCCATGTTTCGTGGCCGTAGAGAACTACCGCTATAATTAATGTCTTGTAGATGGTCAACTTTGTAGTTTGGCGAACTATTAGCGTCCTTCGGAGTCCAAAGTAGGCACGATTGCCGGCCACAATGCGCCTTTGTATTTCGCAACTGGTGTCGTTATCGGCGGTCACCAATGAGCCCACACAGACAACCACAAGTCGTATAACAGTGTTGAAATATTATCGTATATTCTTATATTTTTAGTCAAAATCGCAATTAATTAAGGCCTTTATCGTATTATGTTTAAGTTAAATCGTAGATAATGCAAATGTTCGACTTCTATGCGATGTGTCATTTATTCATCGTACTGCGTCACAAACTAAATCGGATATACATCGCTAACCTTTTTAAATCGAATTTGTTATTACACATTCAATCGCATATGATAGCAAATAAACTCGTTTAAGAAAACAATGAAATTTGCACGTATATGGCCTCCACTTTTGCACGTATAAGCCATATTTTTGCATTCTATACGATTTGTTTACTTACATATATGTTTGTATATCATAAAAACAACTTTCAATATACGTGCATATTGGTTGTATGGACAGATACACATGAACTCGTGGTCAACCCAGATACATCTGAACTCGTGGTAGGAGGCTAACATTGTCTGTTCGTGAGCGTCTTCCCTTTATGTATTTTGATTTCAACGCATTAATGACACCTAATCCTACCTGCTTCTGACGTACGTTTCCGTCATTGTCTCAAAGTGCTACGATATCAACGTCGTTGGCGAAGCGAAATAGTTGGACAGACTTTCTGAAGGTCGTGCATCTCGTGTTAATCCCAGCTCTTCGAATCACACCCTCACACAATGCAATGTTAAACAACAAACACGACAATCCATCACCTCGCCGTAACCCTCTCGGAAATTCGAAGGGACTCGAGAGTGTCCTTGGACAACATCACTCGATCCATCGTTGCTCTGACCAACCGCGTCAGTTTTTCCAAAAATCAATATTCGTGCATAATCTGCCATAGCTGGTCTCGATCGATTATATCATAAGCTGATTTGAAATCAGAACTGAAACAACCAATATTCTCAAAAACACAAATATGATACAGAAAAAATAAAACACTGAAGAACTCAAAGTACTCCATGGTATTGCAGTAAAACTCGTCGATCTTGGTCCGCAGGCCAACTGCCGTTTTGGTAATAAATCCATAAACAACTATCTTCAGTGTCTTCAAGTGTTATTCTCTCAAGCGGTGATTGTTGAGTTGAGTCAGAAACCAGTGAAAAATTGCGGGAAACGGTGGGCGAATCAGGTCTTGGCAGGTAATAAGCGGATTCCTACTTGCCTGTATTCACGTTTTGGAAGACCCTTTCCCCACTCCCACACGTAGGGTCGGGACGGCTGCTGGTCACTGGCTGAAATGACTTGACTACGGCGGTGGGCTTACGGGCTTCCATAGTGCTATGTTCTGTGCGTCCCGGTGTTCGTCTTAGGTTGTTTAGATGCATCAGGAATCAATGAGATAATTCTGGAAACGGAGGGCGAATCAGGTCTTGGCGGTCAATTAGCGGATTTGTACTTGCCTGTATTCACGTTTTGGGTCGAGGCGGCTGCTGGTCGCTAACTGGAATGACTCGACTACGGTGTGGAGTGGGTTAATGGCTTCCATGGTCCATGCGTCCCGGGGTATAAACGTGTAATTGGAATGTAGTTTATCGTTTCACGCCCACTGAAGCCGGTGTACTGGATGTTGGCGTTAAATAAACTGCTGACGGTTTCCGAAAATCTTAGGCAGAGAAGTCTTCAAATACACGGAACCTGAGTCCTTTCGACCACGTCGATGAATCCAGTGCGTTTGTCTTTAATGATAGGTCCAGTCCGGCGTGGAATGAGACAAAGGTCATGCTGCTGGTGTCAATTGGCCATGATGACAGTCATTTTGAGATTCGAGGCAACTTCACCTTATTAGGTGAAAGACGGTCATTTACTGGTTTTGGAATTCAGTTCTTTTAGCTCTACCAATAAACGACATTGTTTGATATAAGTGTGCAAAACTTTATTCTATATCAGTCCTGCTTACGTTTATATTTCTAACTTTATTAGAAAAAGAGCGATAAACAACCGCCCGAATCACAATAGGTTAGCTTATCCACTGTGCGAAAGCCAAGTTACTTCGTTAGACATAAAATCGTTTGGCATAATGACTATTTGGCATACACATGGAAAACACTACTTATACTTGCTGATAGTTGGCAAATTGCCTCCTAATACTATTTCATTAAAATATGAAAGCACAGAAGAAAATAACCAGAAGAAGCCTCAACAGTGTTTTAAACATGGGCAGTTCGTTGTTCATGTTTATGGCAAATAGGCTTTATGCCAAACGGTAGTGATGTCAACTGATCATTATTTCATGATACATTTTGTTAGAGCTCAAGTTAACAGACTTTCCTATGTTCGATCGAATGCTCTAACTGACTAGACTCTATTCGTGCCCCAAAAAATAATTTAGGGGAGATGGCTCTAATGTTGGTATATGAATTTAAATATTGGGCCTCTAGAGAATAGTCTATTGGACCTTATTTTTTATTCTTACAACCATGCGTCATCTGAACAATGCGAATTTATTATATATTTTAATATTGTCTGCATTGTTCAGACGACGAATTTACCTTAGAAGAACAATGTTTGTGTCTATGTGACCAGCAGTAGCAACAGGGGGAAATATTAGATCCATTTCCCTTGTGTATGTTTTTCCTCCGCATCCTTAGCTGAAAAAGTACACCGACTTCAACACCTGCTGTAGATCAAAATCTCCCTTGTCCGGGTATTGCTGCAATATGCGGTTCAATTTGCGTTTAGTTAGATCTATAACCGATCCATCATTGCTAATTTCACTGGAATTGAAAAAAGGTTTGTAAATAAATTTGGCTCACAAAAATACTCACTTCGTTACAAATTTACCTCTCATTGTAGCTATACTTTTGCACCAGAAAATGCGAGAGATCCTCAAGAATCGGTTCCGAATGCAAGGCGACAAACTGTTCTCGGCATATCTGTGAAAATGTTCCGTTAGAGATTTGAAATGGATCCACTACCGATCGACTACAATTACCTTGTTCATCATGGGCACCGTGCAAGCGTGAGTCCAATAGCAATCGTGAACAGAAATGAATGTCAATCCAGCCCGTTCACAGAACAGCGAGGTCAGCATCATGTGACTCGAGTCCAGCGAGTGCACAAAGTTAGGCGGGAATGCATTTTTTTGCTTCATAATGTTGGGCTTTTCGTACGAGTCCATTGAAAAGTGTTCGGGGAAATTACTTGATTTGGACGAGATTTGCCTATCGGAGGAGCGGTTGTACGGTTGAACTACCGGTAGTCCCAGAGGGGTGATCCACTCAACATTCTGGGCGCAAACTGCCGATATGAGGCGAGCACAATCAGTAAACCAGTCTTGAATTTCCTTCGCTGATGTGAACATTTCGCTCAGGGCATTGAAGGTTTTTACCGTTAGGTAATTGGAAGCAGGCCATACCCATTCTTTTGGAAACTCGTCTATATATTCTAGTTGACGAGCAATTTGTTTGCGGGCGCCGTATCGGGTGACACCGTAAACAGTGGTCATCACAGTTTGCTTAATGACTTTCCGCTTAATGAAGCCTTCAAGAATTTTGGCAACTTTGACGTTGTTTTCAGTATCCTTGATACGGCTTTCCTCTACCAGGGCCGCTACCGCACTGTAAACATCTTGAGGTACATGAGAAGGTGCTAGGTTTACACTAACCGCACCTGCTGTATCACGGCCAAGGGCTGCATAGTGCTGAAGGCCATTACAGGACCCATCTTGATGAATGGGAAAGCCACTCATAAATTTAGCTGGATCAGGGCAACGATGAACTTTGGCGATTTCTATACAACAAGCTAGAGTCTGCCATGGCTCGTCGGAGAAACTCCACCACATTCGACCAGTCAAAGGTCGATCTGCAGAGTCCAAAATATCATCCATAATTTCTTCTGCATATTTCAACCGATCTTCAACTGAGTCTCGTTTTTTTAATCCGGTTAAATTAATGCAGTGTAGTTTGAGCCAGTTGAAACCATCGCGTCCAAGGGGTTGCTCTTGGTGAAAGACCATCAAACAGCGAGCAAGATCGTGGCCTAAGTGATTCAAGTGTGGTGGAATTGGATACACTCGGCCCCGGAAATCGATGTTTTGGGGAAGCCAGAACACTTTATCTCGGAAGTGGTTGGCCAACGAAAGCCTATACAAAGCGTCGCACCATAAACTGTACATATCACCTTGTTTTCGGCGATGAGTCATTTTTTTTCGTATCATATTAAATCGATCGAAGCCGCTCATTTCGTTTCGAGGAATAGTCTCTACAATCGGAGGTAGGGAGCTGGGTGGCTCTGGGACGTCGAGTTTTGCGTTTCCACCTTTGTTGAACACATCCAGCACGATATCCAATACTTCGTTGTTTATTTTCCAAGGGATGCTCGCTAGTTGATTGAGAGCATCCAAAGTTGGATACATATCCTGAGGGTTGGCCTCACTGATCCGTTCAGACTGTTGGTGGGCCTGTTGGGGCAATCGAATAAGATCCGATTTTGCCAGAATGTATCCTCCATTCACAGGTGTACTCCAGGGTTGCGGAGGGCACACCATCGGTACTAGATTGATATCGAACTTAAGGTTATCTTGTTGGGACTTGCGATAAAGTTTAATAAGCACTGGGTGAGGTTTGATTTGTTCCTTAGCTAATTTCGCTTCATATCTAAACAGTGAGTAAAAGGCAGGAACCAGTTTCACTTGGCGATTCCCTCGGGAGGTAGCATTGACATTGATTTTAAGATCGTTTTTAAGGATATTGTACAAGAACTTTCCAACACCATTGACAGCAGCTTTAGGCCAATCAATACTCTGGACATCTAGGCTGGGCCCTTCCTGTCTATTCTCATGCACCAACCTTTGCCAGAGTTGTCTCGAGTTGTCACTGCTATTTCCTTCTGCAAGGGTGTCACAGTATAAACTATAAATTTCACAAGTCTTATCCAACACACCACTTTGACGCTTCTGTTCGACGTGATACCGTGCTTCCACTTTTCGGCCAAGTTCTTTGTACAGTTGGGACACTATGTTGCTGAACGTATCCGACCCCTCTATTAACAGCTGAGCTTCATCGAGCATGATTTCCGTAAATTGTGAAACGCTAAGGGCTTTTAGGTAGGGAAACAGATTTATAGATCTATTCGATTTTGATTCCGTCACTGCTTTCAACGTGTTCACGTCCCGATGAAACGCCATAGATATTTGTTTAGCCCAAACTTTTCGAAGCTCATCCAATTCTTTACGCTAAAATACAAAAAGAACTATCCGTAAGTTTAAGCGATTCGACTTTATCATTTATAATACTCACATATTGTTTTATTGTATCGTTCATTTCTGGTAAATTCTGTATGCTTTTTACCGTGAGATGACCCTTGAGTTCAAGTTCTACTTGCGATTTGCTGAATTGTTCCAACTGATCTCGAGTGAATCCTCTTTTTGGGTTCATTATTTCTGAACCGATCACTTTTACGTCATCTTCAATGCGTTTTTTTGCGTCGATTGGTTCAACTGTTTCGTTCAGAACGTTTAGTAAATGGTTGTTGTACAGCAACGGTGGCATCGTATATTTCGGACTATAGTCTACGTTCAGCTCTTTGAACATTCTTAGCACACTTTCTCGTTGGTCACGTAAGAACTTACTGCGATCCAACACAATGTCCATACTGAATCCTTTGGCTTCCGCTTCTTGGAGATATGCATACGCATCAGCTTTTACTTCTTCCGTTGATTCCAACCGTCCCAAACATTCGAAAATTGCAGCATAGGTCTGTGGGTTTGGTTCAATGGCATCCTCCTTCAAAATTTTCATTATGTCCTTGATTTTCAAAATATTGCCATTTTCGGCATAACCATGTAAAAGTATGTTGTAGATGTCTACATCTAAAACTTTTCGTTTTCGCTTGTGCCTGTAGTTCAGTACGGTTGCGTAGGCTCGATTGATCATCCCACTAGTGATGCAGATATCCAAATAGGCATGTAACGTCACGTGGAAGCTTTTCTGTCGTGCTAACGTTTCCTGTTCAGAGTTTTTGTAATACTTTGAAGTGAACTTTTTGCCTTTTTCCTGCGCTTCTTTATCTTTCTTTGATTGACGTCTCTGTTTCTTAACCGTAGGCATTTCAATGGTCTCTTCTTCTACTAAGCCTTCGTTCGGGCCCAGAAATTCCTCTTCAATGGCATCCTCCACCGGCACTGCTTCGCCTGAATGTCGTCTATCATGGAGTTCTTTGAGCGTGCGATAACTTTCAAGAATTCCTGCTAATGTTGCATTAGGCAATTCTATCTCATTCATGTCTTTGCCGATGTAGATTACGGGAGTTTCTTCAAAATTGAATTTGGATGCGTCTAGGGTGTCTTGCAAGCTACTCCTCGGATTGACAGTGGATTCCTCCACTGAGGACGGAAACTTGTGACAAATTTGCGAATTGATGAAATCCGACAACTTTTGAGCTTTCAATTGCTGAATAGCAGCTTTGGTTTGCGTAGTTGATGTGCCAGTAACTGAAATTTAATAATTATTTATAACATATTCGCCTAAACCAAAAACTGGAACAAACTGTGTTTCAGATCAAGACATTTATTGAGTTCTCTCCCGTAAGATACTTTTAAAAATTACCTTTCAACAGTTCCGTAAACTTTTTCCCAGTGTTTTTCTTTCGTTTTTTCTTGCCTGAGTGTTCCAGAACTTCGAGTGTTGGAGTTGTCGAATGAACACGTTTGATTATGTCGAATTTGATTGTTGAAACATCTGCAAAACAAAAAAATCACTGTGATGAATAATGTTTGTTTACATATGAACGATTTGGTTTGTTTTGATTGCGTAACAAACGACCCATAACCTTTCAAAATGGAAACGGTTCCATCATTCAGAATTCAATAAAACGCATTTCCTCACGAAATCTGATACCAAATTTAAACCAAATACATTTCGTTATAAAAGTTAAATGAATTATGACACAACTTACCATTTCTCAACAAAGCGGTCTCTTCGGACACAGATCCACATTTCTGGTTACATAAATAGTTAAAATTCTGGAAACAAATTAGTTCCGGATTGAGCCGCACAACACTGGTTTTGTTGGAAAGTAATTTGTTCTTATTTTTAGAGAGATTTCTTAAGCTTAGCATTCGATACATTGTGGTAGCACTTTAAAAGAATTATTAGCGAAAATCCCGGCGTAATGCGTAAATTTCTCTTCACGATCGCGAGCACATTATTTTGTTATGAAAATGGAAATCACGAGAACGTTTGACAGGTAGAGTTTTATCACTGTGTAGGTGCTTTGCTTGCACATTTGGAGAGTGAGTTTAAAAATGGTTAGAAAAGGTTAGAAATACTTCGTATTTTGGCTTCCGAATACACGAACCGAAAGCACGTTCAGGTGAAAATCATCATTAAAAGTAAAACAGTGCACTGCGTAAAATATTATCACGCCAGTTTGCGGAAACGCTTGTAGTTATGTACATGTTTCTTTTAACGTTTTGGTGTATTAGAAACAGCAAAAATTAACAATCACACAAGGTCGTCCAACACCTCTTTCGTACTGTAGTATATGTCAACAACCTATATTGTGATATAGAGCGAGATATCTGTTTCTCAACCATAGAGTATCTTGATATAGATGATCTAGAGTATCTTGATATCAGCACCACCAAAATCTAGATGATTTCTAGGGGTTTTTTTTTCATCAGGGCGAATCTACAATTGAGAGATTCTCTCCGGGCTCGCTCTCTTTCATTCATAAATCAATCACCTTTACGTTATTCATTCTACTATTTGTAGAGTATGCTAGCCAGCACTGTTGTGTTTCGATTGTGTTGTAGTGCGATTGGGATATAAGAAGCCCATCATGTAATGCTTTGATTCGAGACTACAAGAGTAATAACATGTTATAAGCTAATCTTGATGACACGAATTTCTTGTTGAAATTATTTTGACAACCGTTATAACATGTTATAACTCTGTAGTCTGAACAAGGCATAACGTAGATCACATTGATGATATTAGTAATCATTGTCAGAGATTGAATCTGCGTCAGCATTGACTTTGAAACTATTAAAATTTACGGAATAATGTAGCGTCAATATGAAGTCGCTATGGAGAGATGTAGGTAGGAAATCATCTCGAACGGATAAACGCCTTGAAGGAACCCAGGTAACCCAAAAGTAAGATTGAACTGTCTAAGCTGTCCATGCAAAGTAATTGGTGATAAAAAGAGAAGAAAATCGTCGATAATGACGATACTGACCAGTTCGATACAGTTTGAAAAATAGCCACAAATTTATTACCAATCTTAGTTTTAGATACTACTACGTTGCACCTCACTTTGGCTTGACTTGGATTCTTCCATTATCAACACATACGCTGGCACAGATTTGTGGGTTAAGCTTAGGTCTTAAGGTGGCTCACTGTATCTATGAAAAGCCGTAAATTTAACGATGAAGCGAGAATAGCTTTTTAGCTACATATGAAGTCCCAAATAAATGTGTAACATTTGGGGCCGGTTGTAACCCGGGATATTGCATTCCATTGGAAGTTATATGATATAACGTACTTTATGGCATTTACATACCTTGAGACCACAGTTTTACTTGAACTATGCAACTAATATTATTATAGTACAGTTCAGGTTGTGCCTAACAACTTAACCGCGAAAAGTATGGTTCAAGAATGTCCTCGAGAGTCCTATTCTAAACAAAAAAATATATACCAGTCAGTACAAGGTAAGTGTAAAAACAACTACGAATATCGAAATTATCAAAAACCTGGAGAAAACTCTACTCCATAAAGGCTAGTATGAGGCTCTCAAGTAATATGCATTAGAATAGGACAAGTAATGGTCAAGAAATGCTTTTACTGTCGGAATTACTTACCTTGTATGCAGCTAAAAAGGAAGGCAAACTTCGTCACGTAGTAACGCCTGTCCATGTAATCTAAATGAGACTGTCACTTTTCCTTGCGGAATAAAATTCGGTTCGATTATTCCGTAAGTAAAACTGACATTTTACCCATATTGGAGACGTTGTCAATATTACTTCGGTAGAAATGGCAAACATTACTTCAGGGCTTTACTTGTCAGCTGCATGCTAGGCTTAGCAGCATTAAAATATAACACAGTTAATTTTAAACAAAAACACAATAACATATAACCTCGATCAAAAAGTTCTAGAAATTTATTCAGGAAATTCAAAATACAAGATTATATATCAAACTCTATATTGTCATCTTCAAGTCAAGTCAAGTCAAGTACTCCCCATCTACTGCAACGCACTTATGCCAGCACTTGATCAAATCCTCGAAACATTTTTTAAATTCGGTTTGCGGTATGGCCATCAGAGCCATCTTTGATTTTTCCATTATCTCAACTCGGCTGCTTAATACTTATGACAGACATACAACGCGGACCGTTGTACGAGCTGTCAAATACTTTAATCCAGTACCGAAAAACACGTACTAGACTAAAGGAGTACAACGCTGTACGTTGTATGTCTGTACCAGGCATAATACTCCGTTTGCACTACAACCATAGACTAACTCTAAGACCAGTAGGTCCCATACAAAAACGATTCTTTTCTTGGTTCAGTCAGTACTAGAACATCCGTCCCAAGCTCGGTCCCAAGCTTAATAATGCGCCCCTAATAATGAACTCACATGAACACACCCTCAAATATTCTGTCAGAATAACACAGCAAATCAAAACAAAGGCGCAAATATGTATAACAAGGTGCTGGCTTCAAGATGTAATTCAGACCAAGGGGTTCTACAACAGTGAACCAATTTCAAATCGCTAGTTGCATATTGATTGTTGCTACAACCTATGTTACGTGATATAGATTAAAATATTGGCCAGACTGAGCAGTTATAACATGTTATAACGGCTGTCAAATAATTTGAAAAAGAAATTCGTCATCAAGGTAGGCTTATAACATGTTAGAACTGCTCAGTCTGGCCAGTGTGTAACTTTATCAGCATCTTAACATCTAGTTATCACTGGAGATAATGCGCATGGCATTTGATATCAAGATACTCTATATCACGAAATAAAGATTGTAGTGTGAACAGGATATAAACACCGACAAACCGACATGCATGACAACAGAAAATGTCTTAATAAATATTTATGTTCGAATAATATTACTGACATCTATCTTCGTGTTCGCTGGGAACGTTTATTGAAGCCACCAACACGCTTAACAGCAGGTTTAGAAGGTTCATGTCTGAGCAATTCTGGACACGTTTATTTGACTAAATAAAATGTTTGTAGGTTTTGACAGATGATGGATGAGGTTATGGATTCTTGATCAATAGTGAAGATTGAGTTTCATGTCGATTTATCGGTGGTATAAAAGCGTTCTGTGGAGTGGTTTCTTCAGTCGACCCAAAAGGAAAAAGTAACAGAGAGCCAAATCAGGTGAATTTGGTGGTTGCAATAGTATTCGTTTAGTTTTTAGGCAAATGTTCACGGATAACGATGGCATAGTGTGACGGTGTGTTATCGTGGTTCAAGATCCAGATTTGCCCACAAATCAGATTTTTTGGCGAATTTCTTCACGCAAACGTATAACACCCAAATAATACTCCTTGCTAACGGTTGTGGAATGAATTCATGATACACAACACCCTTGTAATCAATGAAAACTGTGAGCATTGCCTT
This sequence comes from Aedes japonicus, assembly GCA_034211315.2. Classification (NCBI taxonomy): domain Eukaryota; kingdom Metazoa; phylum Arthropoda; class Insecta; order Diptera; family Culicidae; genus Aedes; species Aedes japonicus. The sequence goes on from JASCZW010001488.1 coordinate 285,059, forward strand.
CTTTTCGACTGAAATCGACATAGCTTTCTCGGTCTCGGCTCATTCAGTGCACGCCATTCACTCATAAATCCACGTCTTGTCTCCAGTATGTCTTGAATGGATCCAAAAGCCATTTCCAACTCCTCTGTCATCTCTTTAATGGTCAATGTTCGCGGTCTACGGTTATCCATTTTTTGATTTGAAGATGTTTTCGTCAATTTTCGATGTCGATGGCCTACCACTTCCCTCATCATCGCTCACGGACTCACGGTCACTTCTGAAACGTTCGTACTACTGATAAGCTACTGTTTACTTCAGAGTATCGTTGCCGAAACCATTTTCTAGCATTTGCAATGTCGTCGCACCATTGAAGCCGTTTTTAACGCAAAATTTAATATAAATTCGTTTATCAAAAGACTCAGAAGGACTGTGCATAACTATAGCGATTGAAGGCCGAAATCGCTGCAAAACGGCCTCACATGAAGAGAAAAACAATTTTGTTTTTGAAAGACAATGCGTCGTCGCACAAGAGCATCACAACCACGGCTTAAATCGAGAACTTACGGATCCAATTACTTCCGCATCCACTGTATTCACCTGATTTGGCGCCTTCGCACTATTATCTGTTCCCAAACTTCAAAAGATAAAGGGTGTCCACGATGAAATTGCCACACTATGAAATTGCTCTAACTTTTTAACCGTTGGGTAGAATTTAATGAAAATTTGGGTGGATTTAGTTCATAGTGCATTATTTACATCCTGCAAGGTTTAAAGTCCTCCCAAGTAACCACGAGGCTGTAATAGCATGCATATATAGGGTATGTGTATTACGTCTAGTGCATCATTGAAGTTGATTAAAGCTGAAAAGGGCCCCACTAAGATCAAACTAATGCTATATCTTTTGTAATGCCATAAGACTTCGCTAAAGTAGCATTATTGCATTGGTAATGCATCACTACTTTTCCAAGCCCATATAACGCTTTATTACTTGACAACTGTTGAATTGATGCGATCCCGCATTACCGATGTTGATTTTAGGTTGAATAAGTGCAATATTATAATGCTTGTGGTTACTTGGGCTGTGATCAAAACTCGCGGAAATGGAGTCGAAAGAACAGCTCGTGCGTGATAAAATCTTGCGCATTCATCACGAGAACAAGGATCTCTCGCATCGTTCCATCGCTAAAACGTTGGGAATCGCGAATTCCACGGTGTCGCGAGTGATTAAGCGGTTCGAGGAACGGTTGACCACCGATCGGAAGCCCAGAAGTGAAGGAAAAAGTATTCCGTACAACACCAAAAATCACAACCGCGTTGTTGGGGCCTTCAACCGAAATCCGAACGCCTCCGTTCGGGATGTAGCTGAAGCTGCACCTAAGCCGAAGTTTTGTCCAGAAGGCCAAAACTAAGGCTGGGCTTCGAACGTTCAAGGTACAAAAGGCCCCTAATCGCGACGAGAAGCAGAACAAGTCCGCCAAAACCCGTGCCAGGAAGCTGTACCTCAACATGCTGACGAAAGTTGAATGCTGCATCATGGACGACGAAACATATGTGAAGGCCGACTTCAAACAGATCCCCGGCAACCTGTTTTTCACGGCCAAGGATAAGTTCAGCGTTCCGGAGCATGTCCGCACTCAGAAGATGTCCAAATTTGCGAAGAAATTCCTGGTTTGGCAAGCCATCTGCACGTGCGGGAAGCGAAGTGCACCTTTCGTGACCCAGGACACGATGAACGGACAGGTGTACATAAAAGAGTGCCTCCAGAAGCGGCTGCTTCCTCTCCTGAAGGCCCACAACGTCCCAACAATCTTCATGGCCGGATTTGGCCTCATGCCACTACTCAAGGACGTGCTGAAGTGGTATGCGGACAATAAGGTCAATTTCGTGCCGAAAATGTTCAACCCTCCCAACACTCCGGAGCTCCACCCCATCGAGAAGTACTGGGCGATTATGAAGCAGCACCTTCTTAAACGACCTAAGGTAGTGAAGACAGTCGAGGAACTGAAGAAAGTATGGGTTTACATGCAAAAAACGGTTGATTCACAGGTTGTGCAGAATCTTATAGCCGGGGTTAAGGCCAAGGTGCGGGCATTTGCGTATGGACTGTAAATAAAATACGAGTAAAATGGTAAAATCAAGTTCAATAGTTATTTCTCAATCCCTGAACATTTGATGGCAATCGGATGAAAACTCGAATTTTGCGAATCAATTTTGTGTGTGGCAATTTCATCGTGGACACCCTTTAGCTCATCAATAAAGAAAAGTAGGAGGAGTATTTTGCAGACGTTCCGGAAAACTACTTTTCGGACGGGATTAAGAAGTTGTAAAATCGCTGGAATAAGTGTATTGAGCTAAACGGGGACTACATTGAATAAAAAAAAAAAAAACATTTTAAATTACTTTTCTCATTCTCAAGGAGGATACTTTTGACCCCACCTAGTACGTAATCTACGATGCATCTGCTGCGTTTTACCAATCGTTGAAAAAACATTACTGGAAAAGCATGAAATTCTTGATAGTTCTAGTTCGTTTTGAATTACTCGTATGGATGGAATGAATGATTGTTCAAATGTGTTTCCATAAAACATTGTATCTAAAATTGTGAGAAAAAATTATTGAGTTTACTCTTTCATTACTCTATACATAATTACTTAGAGGTGGATCAAATAAAAAGCCAGAAGTCAAAAGAAATATCCCATTTTATATGAAAGTCTGATTTGGAGAAAGGTATAGTCGTGCTTGATTCGCTGTCGTATAAATAGGGTATTTTAGGGGTATGTGAATTATAACATGGTTCGATAATACATATAATAATATACCGGTATTTAATTTGTTTTTTAATTTTGACAAGCGAAACTATCGAAAAAACAATTTCAAAGTATTATGAAAATTAATGATTGCAAGACAACACCACCCCATTTCACCATGAAACACGCTACAAAAACAGACTACCTAAACAAACGACCCAACCATTAATTTCATATATGTCATAATGGAAGCCCCTGTAGCTGAAAATTAAGTGCTGTCACTTTTCATAAATGTCACTTTGTAAAACTGCAAGTCGGTTTGTAAAAATAAAAATTATTAGTTTTTTCTTGTTTAAAAATCGAGAAAAATAGTTGAGTATTTCCAGTGAAAACTAGATGTATAGATGCTGATATCAAGATGGTCTATGTCACGTAATATAAGCTGTAGTGTGAACGGGGTGTAAGACATTGAAAACCATTGAGTGTAGGGTTACAGTATGTTGTGTCCTATTAGCCCGTAAATGCGGCCTATGTATCAAATATTTTATGAATTCTGTGATAAAGATTGGACTCGGAAAAAATGCGACACTTTGTTTTGGGTCAGGTTTTGGGTGCAACTTTTTATTGCGTGGGTAAAAATTAATTAAATTTTTGGGTAATACTAGTTTAGAGTGTTATGTTTATCTGAGTGCTATAATGAAGAAGTTGAAGAAAAGCGGAAAAACATTTAAAACCGATGAAGCTTTTGAAGAAAAACTGGGAGAAATTGTGTAAGGAAGATAGACTAAGCCTCGCCCAAGATCTCATGAGCAGCGTTAAGAGAAATGTGCGAGCATTTAGCTTGGGAGAGGAAGTTCAATAAAAAAATTGAGCCAAAACATAGCTAATATATAGTTATTTAATCTTTGAAAATTTGAGAAGTATCCGATTTAAAATGAATTTTTGGTGATCATTTTTGTGTGTCTCTATTTTCGAGTCCAGTCTTTAATCGACATAATCACGGTAACATCAGGGCGATCATTTTTTTCTTAAGCAATGGAGAACCTGCCCAAGTAACCACGAGGCTGTAATAGCGTGCATATATAGGGCGTATGTATTACAACTAGTGCATCATTGAAGTTGGATTAAAGCTGAAAAGGGGCCCCACTAAGATCGAACTAATGCTACAAATCTTTTGTAATGCCATAAGACATTGCTAAAGTAGCATTATTGCATTGAGTAATGCCTCACACTACATTATTAAGCTAATCTAACGCTTCATTACTTGACAACTGTTGAATTGATGCGATCCCGCATTACCGATGTTGATTTTGGGTTGAATAAGTGCAACAATATAATGCTTGTGGTTACTTGGGTGTTCATAGCAATACACCATGTCCAATATATTCTCATACAATATAAAACTCTATTTATTTCAAATCGATAATCCACATTTTATTGATAACTTTACCCATTATATTGCAATATAATACTGATCAACTACAGCATATGTTTTGGAATAGCATCGCCTTTAAACCTTCTTTAACCTTTGACCAGACGTTTTTCGAAACCGTCACAGGCGGCACTTCCATCGGCATTTCGTCCAAAATTCGTTTGATTACGGTTTTGAATTGGTTCATATTAGACACCCTGTGGTCATTTACCTTCACCAGCATGTATGACCATACGAAATAATCCAAGGGATTCAGATTTGGTGAACTGGGAGGCCATTCATTCTTGTCCAAAAAGTCGGTCAAATTTTCTCGGCACCAGCCCTGAACGAGACACATAGTGAACATCTCCAAACAGCTCTTGTACATATGGCTTGACAACTTTCTCCAAAACTTCCGTTTTATAATATACAGCATTCACTTTACCGCCTTTTTCGATGAAAACCAGTGGTAATTTGCCTCGCTTGCAAATTGCTCCCCAAACCATCACTGACGCAGCACTTTGGAACTGTGGAATATTCCTATTACTTTCTGAAACAGTTCTCGAAGAGAGAGACCACAATCTGCCGTTCTGGACATTGTGGGATTGTTGCAAGACGAATAACTTTCCGTCGGAAACGACAAATTCTTCCCCACCGTGCAGACTTACTCTTTCGAGTCGTTTCTGCTTGGAACGTTCCGAAACTCCGTGACCCTTACGTTTCTTGAAAGCTTGGATTCCGAGGTCATGTTGCAGTATATTGTGCATTCAGATCTGCGCCCATTTTATGTACAGAGGGCTGCACTGAAAATTAATTTTCGTATTGTATTACGAAATCGAAGGTAGGACTAACAAATGTCTTCGTTGTTTTCTGCAATGAAACTGATTTGTAGACTGATTTTAAGAAGCTACCTTCGTATTTAATGCAACCACGCGCAACTGTCTACCAAGCACGAAGCCTTTGATAACAAAGAAAGAACATTTCAGCGCCAACATTAGATTAGGGCGAATCTGCTTTCGTAAACAATGGCTTTCGTAGAACATTTTCTCTTGAACAAAGGTGACACATACAAATTAAGCACTCTTTAATGAAGAGGAGCTTTATCTCTATACGCTGATATATTCAATGTGAAGTAATTATATTTAACTTCCGATAAATTAACAGACAAAGTGTTTGTTTACAAAAGCAGATTCACCCCTAATCAAATGTTGGCGCTGATTTGTTCATTCTACGAAAACAATACAAAGAGCTACAGTTATTTGTAACCAATAAAAAAGAATTGTCTCTCTGGTGGTTGCATGAACGACTGACAGATCTACGGCTCAAAATATAATTAAAAAGGCGCATCCACGAGAAGTTATTCGTGGCATGGGATTCTGATCCTGCATTTCCAGGAGAGCTGTTATTGAGTCCGTGGTTAATCTTCACTAGGCCATGTTGACTCGTGAGAAGTAACCTGGTTATTGTGCATGAGGTTCTAACTCTCAACAGCCTTTCATTTCTATTTTGTGATAAATTAATGCTTCCCATCATCCCAGTAGGGAACAAACATTTATGAGTACGACCGCAGAGAAGCAGCGATTGGCTGGTCTTCACGAAATGCATTTTTGTGCGTTGTACAAAAAAGGTGTAATGATAGCATTTTGTTAGATGACAAGCAATATGAATGTTTCATACAATTTACGAGACATTGGTTCTATGTACAAAATCCATGTTTACGAAACAAGTGAAAGCTAATTTACGAAAATAAATTTTCAGTGTGTGATTTTCATCTAATCCGTTCTCCTGACCACTTTAACAACTCGTGCGAGTCTGCACCGTACGAGTACGATCGGATCTCTTCCGTTCATCCAACGAGCAGGTGTCACGGTACCTTCGGTTGGTTCGGTACACCAAATCCCGCTTTACTCCGAGGTTTTTCAAATTTCTGAAAATAGCGTCCGGACTTTTTTATCACCACACCACGAAACTTCTTCATGG